>VONZ01001788.1:0-97579 GCA_012976165.1 Labeo catla | reverse complement strand
TGTCTTTTGTCTTGTATGTACTTTTGTGTGTTCCTGATTTGGCCTTGACCGTGTTCCCTGTTTTATTTATTTAGTATTCTGTTTGTGCCGTGTTGGCCTTTTGGTTTATGTTTATTTGTGTTTTGTGTGATTAAATTCCCTTCCCTGCATTTTGGACCCTCACCTCATTTCTTAGTACATCCTACGTGACAGTATGTAAATACAGATGTCAAAAAGACATCTCCGAGATGTACGTGTGCTATCAGGGATGGTCATCTTAATCTCTGAGGAACCCTTTTGCTGTTTCCTGCTCATGGTGGATCACAGCAGGACACACAGTCCTGTAAGTTTGATATTTTCTCATATTTTGTACAAACAGTGTTGAAGTGTCTCTGTGGTCACAGATTTAACATGTCATCTTCATTATCCCAGTGTAATAGTTTCTGTAAATAGTTGTGGGATAAATCTTGCCGTTTTTATTATGCTTAATAATGCAGCAACAATTGGAGACCAAACTAAATTGCTTTACTGTAGGACATGTGGTTAATGTGCAAAAATATTCCATTTGTCAGCTCCATCAGAATTTAACTCCTTCAGATTTTGAGTTGACAAATGCTCACAAAACTCTATATGTGACCCTGGACCACAAAACCTGTCGTAAGTGTAAATTTCTTCAAACTGAGATTTTTACATAACCTGAAAGCTACAGAATAAATTGATGCATGGTTTGTTAGGATATGACAATATTTGGTTGAGATACAACTATTTGAAAATCTGGAATCTAAGGGTGCAAAAAAAATATTAAGAAAAATCACCTCCTAAAGGTGTCCAAATGAAATTTTTAGCAATGCGTATTACTAATCAAAAAGTAAGTTTTGATATATTTACAGTGGGAAATATCTTCATGAAACATGATCTTTACTTAATATCCTAATGATTTTTGGCATAAAAGAAAAATGGATAATTTTGACCCATACAATGTATATTTGGCTATTGCTACAAATATACCCGTGCTACTTAAAACTGGTTTTGTGCTCCAGGGTCACATATAGTGATATAATATTTGTTTTGCATATGGGGAATTATGCTAATGTTGTTTCATGATATTATTTTCATACATATTTGGCCTGATTTACATGCCTTATTTGTTTATTTTTTACAACCTGTCACTCACATCAGATCACAGTAATAGCAAACCCTGATGTAATAGACTTCATAGAGAGTGAACATGCCAGTTTCCCACTGCTTTATTCATACAGGTCAAACATAAATACAATTTCAGAACTGCTTAAACAGAAGTAAATACACAAATCATGCATAAACATTGTTCACTCAAAAACACAAACGTGCATTCATGCTGCTCACAATTTATTGTAGCCCCGTTTGTGGTGAATACAATGTAATCAGACTTTAGCCATTAACATAATAAAAAAAAGCACAAAAAGCACAAATATACACGCAGTGCCTTCCACTAATATTGGCACTCTTGGTAAATATGAGCAAATGTAACTGTGATAATAAATCTGCACCATTTATCCTGTTGATCTTTCATTCAAAAACTTCACAAAATGAAATCACCTTTCAATGAAGTAAAACAATTGAACATGTGGAGAAAATCTTATGATGAAATAAAAGTTTATCTCCAATGCATGTTGGCCACAATTATTGGCATCCCTAGAAATTCTTATGATCAGTGTTGGGCAGTAACACTGCTGTATTTTGATTATTTAGATTTTTTTTTTTTTTTAGTAAAGGAGTAATTTAACGGCTTGTAATTTCCAAAATAGTAATTAAGAGTATAGTTACAAGCCGAGGTATACATCATTGCTGCGTTACATCATTGCCGACAGAATGCAGTGTTTTATCATCTAGATTGTAAAAGGGTGCAGCACCTCTAACGTCTTCTACCTGAGACCTACTTTAACTGGGAAGCACCTGTGAGGCGGATGTGTGCTATCTGGGTCGCACTCAACACTGCTTATAAGTAAAATATCTCTAAAGTACACGCTCATTCATATTTACATTTTTTAGCACACCAGGCATAGATAGCACACGTACGTCTGCAAGATGTCCGTTAAAGATCTCTTGATCTGGAAAGCATCTAAGTAAGATGTCAGTTTTACATACATTTCAAACCATATGCATCTTAAAGACATCTAACAGATGTCTATTTGACATCTGATAGGAAATTAGAGCAAACACTCTAAAAACAATTTCTTCCAGATGTATGCAGACGTCAAATAGACGTCTCTGAGATGTATGTGCGCTATCAGGGTGGTGACTAGGAACATAAAATCGTCCAGCCATGACTAAATATGAGGAACAGGATCTCTTATCCAGTGTTCTCCAAACTCTTTAGGCATTATAGGAGAAAACTCAGAGCTGTTATCTTGGGAAAAGGATGTAGCAATAATTGGGTGCCAATAATTGTGGTCAACATCAACATCAACAAACAAAAAAAAACAGAAAAAACAATTATTTCACAATGAGATTTGCCCCCACTTTCAATTGTTTTACTTCAGTGTGTAATGAATGTCCACTGAAGGCGAGATGTGGATGAACCCAAGTGCAGTTTATTTACAGTGAAAACCAACATCCAAACATAATCCACACAAAAATTTGACATGAACAAACTTGAAACACAGTAGGATTACAACTTCAATACACAACAAGGAACAATGGCTAAATGAGGGCTACTTATAGCAAACAATGAGGCTCACATGACACGACACATGACTTCAACAACCAATCAGAACAAGGGAACCAATAGCAGGAATACAAGAGGGACAAACAGCTTGAATCAAATACAAAATAAATAACATGAAACAAAACCCAAACCCCACATTACACAGTGGTAAGTTAGAATTTTGTGAATTTTTTGAATGAAAGATCTACAAAATAAAACAATGGAGATTTTTTTTTCACAGCCGCCTTTGTATTGTTTTTTTATATTTACCAAGTGTAATAAAAGTAAAAGATATCTCATGGATTAAGCTGTACTAAAGCTCTGTGGAACAAATAATAGAAAGATGATTCTAGATTCTTATTAGTAGCACTGGAACAAAAGCAGTCGTAACCACTAATCAAACTGCTATCCTCAAAGGTGTGACAAACGGGTCTAATGTCACCTTTACTTTTTTTAAAAAATATATAATAAGTCATTGGTCAGTTTCATGATCTTATTGACAAGTCCGGTCGAATCAGCAAATGGAAGAGAACATTATTTTAGCCAGAAATTTACAGTGTAGGTATCTGGAAATCCGGAAAATTGTCAGTGTATATACAGCAATAAAGATGTAACACACATTAATGCAGGATTAATAGGCTACTCGTTCACCTCCAGATGGTGCTCCAGACACGTCAGCGTTTGGCTTTCCAGCATATTTGGGACTTCAACAGCAGGTACAAAGCAGTGATCGTTGTTATCTCTACCATGGTTGATCACGCCTTGAGCAAGTGACGTGACGTATTCGCATAGTGTTTGGTAGAGTTGGCGTACTCGGACTCGCACTCGGACTTGAGTCCGGTCTCGAGTACAATTTTTAGGTGACTCGGACTTGTCACGGACTCGGATGCATTTTTACTCTGACTTGACTCGGACTCAAGCCTTTCGGACTCTGAAAATATCCCGAGTCCAGAGACAGTTGACGGAAATGTCACTGACTCGATGCATTATCACGAAAGACTTGTCCAGTAGCTACTTGAAAGCCGACGGGTTTATGTGTGCACTAGAGATGCGCGGATGAGCTCAAACGTCACCCGATTCCGCAGCTTCAAATAAATTATCCGCCCGCCACCCACCGCACCCGATGGTAGTTTACAATTATTCTAATTCTTAGTTTTGCATGATGATATGATGAATGGATGGTTCATTTTTAACAGCAGATTGATTTAGCTGATTTGCACATCGCTGCACACTTATATAAGCTTAATCGTTCGTGCTTTTAAGACAAATCCGCGCTAAAAAGAATAACGTTAACTGACATCAGTTGGGTGTTTGAACGTCTACTGGATCCTTGGACAAAATATTACAGGGGTTCTCCCAGTTTAAGAAATTTCAGATCATAAAAATCTAATTATTTACATTTTAAGGTATTGTTTTCGTTATAATGTACAGATTCAAATTAGTGATCAATAAAAATTGTTAATTTTACTACTCGGCAAATCTGGTGCTGGCGCGGGCGCATGTCAGGCGCAATCATCAAACATATTTCAAAGGAAGCCGGCGCCACATTCCCTACCGTCTTTACTATGTGTTTTGAGCGAAGATTTGCATTTATTCACATACGATTGAATTAGAAATGGTGGCCTGTCATGATTTTGGCTAATGCAGGACACTGCTGAATGATGCACATCAGAGGGGATTTAGAAGTGGGTGTACACAACAGGGGCGTAGCACCAAATTCTGGGCCCTATGCACAAGCAGTGGCCATAGGCCCCCGTAAGCTCAAGGTTCACAACTACCTAAAACTAACCTTACTACTAATCTAAGAACTCTTATATGTATAACAAAAAAATCCTTATTACACAAATTCTCTGAATTTTTGTTTTATTTGCAGAATGCTTAAAAGCTAACAGTAGATGCCACCAAAGGTAGCCTAAACTCACCCTCTGTGACAGTTTCTGAAACTGAGTGCCATGCGTTTCACAAGTTAGCTTTGCTACTAACATGACAGCCTATCCTCATGAACCTATATGACACTGAGCCTACAAAGTTAGACTATTATAGTCCAATAACAAATATTAATTTAGTTTTCGAATTAGTATACTATTGAAATGGTATAGTCTTTGCAAACAAGGCATCATGTAATTTCTAATTTTGTGTTATGCCGTTGTGTTATTAGCACTGATAATCGCGGTGGTAATGAAGTGTTTTGTAACCACAGCAGGAGTTCATTTGTAGACTATTTGCTCTCACATTTTGGGCTCACCTTTCTTGGGAAAGAAGTCTGTTAGCAGTTGCTTTCCCTCATTTCTTTTTTTATCCCTTTCTTGTCTCTCTTTTCTTTTCTGAGAACCGGATTTAACTTTCTTAGACATCATCTTCCACAGCACATGCACTGCCGTCTGCCGCTTCAGCAGAATGAACGCTAATCAAATGCGGCTAGTCAAAAAGCCCGGTAAAGGTGGACTAAACCATTTTGTGCAAGGGAGAGGGTGCCTGTCCTCAGACATTATATGTACTTGGACACCATTAAATACATCAATCAACTGATGCATTTACCCAAAATATTAGCATTTAGATTAGTTAACAACATTTATTGTGATCTTAAAATTATATTTAAAGGAAAATAAAATTTTACTCCTCAGGGCCCTCCCCCCACTTGGGGCCCTGGTAATTTAGTCCCACTTTTCACCCAACTACAACGCCCCTGATACGCAAAACCGACGGATTAAAAAATGGGTATCCGCAGGTACTGCACTACACCACTAAATATTACCCTACTCAGTAGCATTAATACAGGCGTAACTCCCTTCAAACTTGATCTGGAATGTCTTTTTTCTGTCTCGAACTTCTCGAACAGGTGAACACACAGACACACACACAAAAATGAAATCGTTTGCCTGAAAAAAAGTATTTAGAACAGGTTCATATTTTAGAAAATGTAGTTAATATTTGCCTCATTATTGACTCATCTCATCCACCCGCGACCCACCCGCAAATAATCAGAATGCATTTTTTTTATTACCCGACCCGCGGATATAAACCGCCATCCGCACATCACTAGTGCGCGCACACTCAAAGCGCGCTCACAGAACACGCCTCTCAGTCAGTGTGTGAATATAGAGTTCTCTTTCGCTTCTAATAGGGTCTGTTATTGCTACACACATGCTCGTATTGGAGACTATTCATGTAAATGAAGTCGGTTTTGTCTTAAGTAAACCTGAACAGTTGGGAGAAACACTGATGCGTCAAAATATTTGATCTGTGCGTCAGATCTTAAAGCGACAGCAGCGTAAACCTGCAGCAGCAGACCACAAACACTAATCAAACAACAAAAGAAAAAGAGAAAATCACTCACTGTTCTTTACTGAATCACTTATTAACTGTAATAAGAATTATCTTTAATGTATACAGTGAAGATTTTGCAGTGTTTTATTTTAACATTTATTACTTCATGAAATGTCTGTAGTCTATTTCTGTAATAGCCTTTATATAGACCTACATAAAAAAAAAAAAAACTTACAAAAAAAACCCTACAATTCTATTTTAAAAAAAGATTCTATTTTAAAAAAATATTATTTCATTTGTATTTTTGATTAATATATGTATTAATACTTTTGCTTGTAAGTAATACTTGGAGTGTTTACTTGCCTTGAGCTCGAGAATGTTTTACTTACATTAGTTGATCAGTTTTTTCTGTATTGAAATTATTATTATTTAAACATGGTGGCAGTTTCTAGCTTGAAAGTAAAATAATTTTTCTAACATCTTTGCAGCAACAGTTTTTATGGGTCCAAAACCATCTTGGGTGTGCATGATTTTCTAATAATTAAATGGCCCATCATCAATTATTCCTTATATAATGTAATTTATTGTAATTAATGTAGCTATAAATGCATTCAAAAATAAAACAGGTGTGAGTTTGCTGTGACTTATGGAAAGTATATGTAGGGCTTTATACACAGTGTGTGCCATTGTAAAGACTAGGTTTATCCCGCACAGCCTCATTTTCATTCAAAAAAAAAAAAGAAAAAAAAGTCATATACAACCCAAAACACACACAGCCACAATCAGAAATAAAAGAGGTGCATTTTCTGCTCTTAAGGTCCCATTCACCAAGATACCTACTCCTTTACCCCCACCCTTGAATTTATACATTTACTACATCGGTGAATAAAGTCAAGTCCCGCCCTATAATTGATCACATTCTAAAACCTGTTTCACTCTAAAATATGTCACATTACATAGATCAGCCATAACTTCTGTCACATGACTTTAAGTTTGCTAAGCAGAGCATGGACACTTATGAGATGTTGTGAAATCAAAAATCAAAATGGCAAGATCCACTAGAGGTTTGCTTTTCTTACATTTCAACTGACATTGCATTTTTCTAGTTGTAAAAGTTAAAATCAGGGGTGCCCAAACTCGGTCCTGGTCCTTGGTTTAGCTCCAACTTGCCTCAACACTAGTTTGTCTAGTAAGAGCTTGATTAGCTGGTTCAGGTGTGTTTAATTGGGGCTGGAGCTAAAATCTGTAGGACACTCCCTCCTGGACCAAGTTTGAGCACCCCTGGATTAAAACAATGTTAAGATACTGACAAACAGTAGTGTTTCCTTGGACTCGGACGGACTCGACTCGGACTCGGCCCTTTGGGACTCGGACTTGAGTCCGACTCGGCCCATTTTGGACTCGGACTCGTCTCGGACTCGATTGGTAAAAGACTCGGACTCGACTCGGACTCGACTTAGGTGGACTCGAACCCAACACTAGTGTTTGGTGTGAATGCAACATTAGATCTCAGTATCTCTGGAATTAAACCATACAGGGCCATAAAGATTCCAAAAGAACCAGAATCTAAAATCATATTAAGATAACTTTAATACTTCTTTAGTTACAGGCACACAAATTTTGGAAAAATAATATATATGAGACTCAAACAGGTATGTTCTATGCAGTTGTTTTGATAGAGGGAAACAAGATACAATTCTAATTTTAACATTACTTCTTCTTAATACATTGTTCTTTAAATAAAATAAGTATCAGCTGTATACAAAGTGACCAAAATTTGGTTCCCGACCACTGAAAATGGGTGATATTCAGCGATCTGGACAAGGAGCCTTATTGAGATCCCCATATCTCTGGGACTGAATGATGTAGGGCCTTTAAAATTCTAAAAGAGAAGTTTATGGAGAACTAGAATCTAAAATCTTATTGTGATATCTTTAACACTTCTTGAGTTAAAGGCACACAAACTTTGAAAAAAAAAATAACATTTATGGCACTTAAACAGGTGTGTTCAATGCAGTTGTCTTGACAAAAACGAGATACATCTTGTTACGGAAGCAGACGGACAACTGAGGTAAGTGAAACACAATTAGTTTATTTACAGCAGAGCAAGGAAGATGAGAAGATGACGTGCAGCAGGTAAGTTGTTTAAACAGTTGAAGGTTTGATCTTGGGTGAATGTTCGCTGGAATGATGATTGTTTCTTTGATACAGGAGTTGACGAGACTTGGATCGCTGGAGGAAGACACACACACACAGATCGCTGACGGATGACAGAACTTACGGCACACACACCACTGAATGGTTGCGGATGAACAAGGCAGACTGAAATGGAACAGAGACAATGGTAAGTATTTTCAGGTAAGCTTAGTAATCGTGAACTTGGAGAGAATCTCGCAAGGAGTCCGCTTCGTATGAACGAGCCCAGACAATGACTGGTGAGTGGTGCATGTTTTTAGGTGATTGACTTCAGGTGCCGGTGATTAGTATTCAGGGGAGAGTGAACGTTTTGTGTGAGTGGCTGTAGAACCTGACCAATCCGTGACATTACCCCCCTCCCCAGGGCCCGCTCCTGAGGGCCGAGACCTCCGACGTCGCGGTGGTCTACCTCGTCCTCGGGGTGCTGGGAATTCTGGATGATTTGTGTGAAAATCTTCCAAGAGAGTGGGATCTAGGATGTCAGCTCTGGGGACCCATGACCTTTCCTCTGGACCGTATCCTTCCCAATCCACTAGATACTGAAGCTGACCACCATGACGTCGGGATTGCAGGATCTCCTTGACCGCGTAGATGGATCCGTCTTCCAACAATAGAGGGGGAGGGGGTTCCTCTTCGTGGCCAGGTTCTGTGGAGGGAATCAGAGGGGGGTGAAAGGGTTTAAGAAGAGAGATGTGGAAAGTGGGATGAATCTTGTATTGAGGAGGCAATTGGAGTTTGAAGGTGACGGGGTTGACCTGTTCCAGTATGGTAAAGGGGCCAACAAATCTGGGACTTAACTTCCTAGAAGGCAGGCGCAGACGAATATCCCGAGTGGAGAGCCAAACCTTTTGACCTGGAGCATAAGTGGGACCTTGACTTCTCCTGGTGTCTGCCACGAGTTTTGATCTGCGCATTGCCCTCTGGAGATGGTGGTGAGCAGCGTCCCAGACCCTCTCGCTCTCCCGGAACCAGTAATCCACTGGGGGTACCTCTGATGGTTCACCATTCCAGGGGAAAAGAGGTGGTTGGAATCCGAGGACGCACTGGAATGGTGTGAGTCCTGTGGTTGGCTGCCGCAGTGAATTTTGAGCATATTCTGCCCAACCCAGAAACTGGTTCCAGGAGTTCTGGTGACCATGACAGAAGGTTCTGAGGAACCGCCCCACCTCTTGAATCTTCCTCTCCGTCTGGCCGTTGGTTTGCGGATGGTATCCAGAGGAGAGGCTGATGGTCACACCTAGGAGCCTAAAGAACGATCTCCAAACCCTGGAGATAAACTGAGGTCCTCTGTCGGATACAATGTCTTCTGGTATGCCATAATAACGAAAAACATGATTGAATAAGAGTTCAGCTGTTTCTAGAGCAGTTGGAAGTCCTTTCAACGGAATGAGACGACAGAATTTTGAAAACCGGTCAATGATTACTAGGATGCAGGTATTTCCATCTGATGAGGGGAGATCAGTCATGAAATCTACTCCTAGATGTGACCAGGGGCGGTTCGGGACAGGCAAGGGATGGAGCTTTCCTGCAGGTAAGTGTCGGGGACTCTTGGACATAGCACACTCCTTACACCCTTGGACATATTGCTTCACATCCCTTGCCATGGTGGGCCACCAGAAGCGATCGGATAGCAACGTGAGGGTGTTGTTGACCCCTGGATGCCCAGTACCCAGGGAGGTGTGCGTGGAATGGATCAGATCTATCCGCTGGATCCTAGGTACAAACTGACGATCTGGTGGACAACCCGGCGGAGGTCTGGGATCAGGAGTGGCGACGGCAGGAGGGGCAGACCATTCTATTGGGTTGATGCTGATGTTTTCTGGGAGAATATTTACTGGAGTTTCAACAGGTTAGTGTGGTCATGCATTCTTGATAGAGCATCGGCTCGAACATTCTTGGATCCTGGACGATATGAAATCGAGAACTGGAATCTAGAGAAGAATAATGACCATCTTGCTTGACGGGGACAAAGTCTTTTGGCGTTTCGAAGATACTGAAGATTTTTATGATCGGTTATGACTTGAAACGGGCACTTGGCTCCCTCCAGCCAATGTCGCCACTCCTCTAAGGCGAGCTTGATGGCAAGTAACTCCCTGTTACCGATATCATAGTTCCTCTCCGCCGGATTGAGCTTCCGGGAGAAGTAGGTGCATGGATGGAGTAGTGGGGGCTTCCCATGGTGTTGGGAGAGGATTGCCCCCACTCCGGTGGTGGATGCGTCCACCTCCACCACGAAAGGGAGATTGGGATTAGGGTGAGTCAGGAGTGGAGCTTGTGTGAAGGCGGTCTTCAAGGATTGGAAGGCTGCGGCAGCTTCGGGAGTCCATTGAAGAGTTTTGGGTTTTCCTCGGAGTAAGGATGTGAGGGGAGCAGTGATATGACTGTAACCTTGAATGAAGCGACGATAAAAGTTGGAGAATCCTAGGAATTTCTGGAGTTCCTTAATTGTATTGGGTTCTGGCCAGGAGACTACTGCAGACACTTTCCTCTCATCCATGCGTACCCCCTGTTGATCGATGATGTATCCAAGGAATTGTACTGAAGGGAGATGAAATGAACACTTCTCAGCTTTGAGGTAGAGGTGGTGATTCCGGAGTTTCTGTAGGACCTCCGCAACGTGGTGATGATGTTCCCTCGTACTCCGGGAGTAAATCAAGATGTCATCTATGTAGACAACGACGAACTTGTGGAGGAACTCCCGGAGTACTTCATGGATGAAATTTTGGAATACGGAGGGGGCGTTGACCAATCCATAGGGCATTACCAAGTATTCATAGTGTCCAGTAGGGGTCACGAAGGCGGTCTTCCATTCATCCCCCTCACGTATTCTCACCAGATTGTAAGCGCTGCGGAGGTCCAACTTGGTGAAGATCTTGGCAGATCTAAGTTGTTCGAGGGCCGCAGGGACGAGAGGAAGGGGATAGCGGAATTTTATGGTCCCTTGGTTGAGGATCCGGTAATCGATACATGGCCGCAGCCCTCCATCCTTCTTCGCCACAAAGAAGAAACTGGATGCTGCAGGTGACGTGGAGGGGCGAATATACCCCTGACTCAGAGCCTCTTGAATGTACTCCTCCATGGCCTGGGTCTCCGGAAGCGATAACGGATAGATCTTACCTCTGGGCATTGGCGCATCCGGAAGCAGGTCTATAGCACAGTCCCATGGCCGGTGTGGAGATAATTGTGAGGCTCTCTTGGGGCAGAAGACGTCTTGGAAGGCACTGTAGATTTTGGGTATCTTGACTGACCTTTTCTCGATGGGACTTTCGACGGAGGTAATGAAGACTGGAAGACTTTTACGAACTGGTCGAGGAATTTCTGGGAAACAATCTGTAGTACATCCCTCTCCCCACTTGATAATTTCTCCAGTGCCCCAAGAGAGGATGGGATTGTGTTTGACCAACCACGGACGCCCTAATATGATGTCCATGTTGGCGCCCTCCAGAACCAGAAGTTGTATTTCCTCTTTATGAAGAACTCCAATCTGGAGATGGATGGGTTCACATTTGTACTGGATACGTGTGGAAGAGGTTGTACCGCCAGTTATGGGTTGGATCTGATAAATCTTGGAAGTGTCTTTGGTGCTGAGATGGAGCTGGCGACAGAGGGTCCCCGAGATGAAATTTCCTGCTGACCCGGAGTCAATAAGAGCGGTGACTACAACAGAGGAAGACAGAGTGGTTATACAAACAGTTGTCGTCAAAGGATGCATCTTTTCTTGATCGTTGTTAATACCACTCACCGCAGTGTGTACTGGACGGAGCGGGCAGTTTAGCCGAACATGCCCGCTAGCTCCGCAGTACAAGCATAGACCCCGGGTCAGCCTCCTCTGTCGCTCAGCGGGGTTAAGTTTACCAGATTCCAGGATCATGGGTTCTGGTTCTGAAGGGCTGGCTGGCTCGGAGGGACGGAGGAGTGGTAAATTAGAAGATTCTTGGTTGCACTGGTATGATTTCATCCTTTCGGAACAACGAAGAGAGAGCTGAATGAACTTTTCTAATCCCATGTTGTCATCTAGCGCGGCTAGCTGCAGTCGGAGTTTCGGTTCCAGCCCCAACTGATAGGTGGTCATTAGAGACCGCTCATTCCATCGCTTGCAGCAGCTAGAGTACGGAAACGAAGAGAATATTCCTGCGTTGACATCACACCTTGTTTTAGATGGTATAATTGCTCACCAGCGGACACTTCTCCATCCGATCGTCCGAATACTTCCTTGAAGTGTGTTGTGAATGTTCGGATGGAATGAGCTGCTGGACCACCTTGGTGCCAGATGGTTTCGGCCCATCGGAGGGCTGGTCCGGTTAATAGTGATGTGATGAAAGCAATTTGGGATTGATCTGTGGGATACAAAAAAGGTTGCATCGTGAATACCAGTGAACATTGTAATAAAAATCCGTTGCACTCCTCCGCCCCGCCAGCGTAGGGCGCCGGGCGGGCCATGGGACTGGAAGGAATGATGGCCGAGGAAGTGCTTTGTGCTGGTGGTCCTTCGGAAGGTGGAGCAGATGGAGTGGTGGTAGGTGAGCGTAACAATACCTTCCGGAGGGAATCCACCAGTTCCTGGAACGGATCGAGATTGCTCATGCTGTTGATTGTTAAGGTCCGGGCTTCTGTTACGGAAGCAGACGGACAACTGAGGTAAGTGAAACACAATTAGTTTATTTACAGCAGAGCAAGGAAGATGAGAAGATGACGTGCAGCAGGTAAGTTGTTTAAACAGTTGAAGGTTTGATCTTGGGTGAATGTTCGCTGGAATGATGATTGTTTCTTTGATACAGGAGTTGACGAGACTTGGATCGCTGGATGAAGACACACACACACAGATCGCTAACGGATGACAGAACTTACGGCACACACACCACTGAATGGTTGCGGATGAACAAGGCAGACTGAAATGGAACAGAGACAATGGTAAGTATTTTCAGGTAAGTTTAGTAATCGTGAACTTGGAGAGAATCTCGCAAGGAGTCCGCTTCGTATGAACGAGCCCGGACAATGACTGGTGAGTGGTGTGTGTTTTTATGTGCATGCGGTGATTGACTTCAAGTGCCGGTGATTAGTATTCAGGGGAGAGTGAACGTTGTGTGTGAGTGGCTGTAGAACCTGACCAATCCGTGACAGTGGGTCAGTTTTCATTACAATGGTAAAGTGTGAATTTGCTGTAAATATGTTGAACTACATGAGCTGAGCTCTACCTGTTCATCTTCATTATCATTCAACAACTGGTTCTTTTCATTCAAGAATGGTTGTTACTGAACGAGTCGCTGTTTTGAGTCTGAACGAGAGAGAGATGTTGTTTGTGAACAAACTGAACAAACCGGAACGTGTCAGGTAGGTCAGTCATATGAATGTGTTTTGGTCATCTGAACCACTTATTTACACTTATTTATTTATTGAGTAGATTAGGCACACATTTTAATAAAGCCAGTTAGTTTTTTTTATAACTAGTAAATACAGCATGTTCGTTGACTTAAGATGTAACACATAAGACATCCTTTTTCACCATCTGCTGTCATATTTATGTAATATGACGAAATAGACGCTGAACAAACCAGTGAACGAATCTAAATGAATCATTTTGTTGAACGAACTGAAAATGATCGAATCTCTTGAAAAAATTGAGCTATATAGTGAAAGAAAAGAGCTATATAGTGCAACACCATACTCATCGAACTCCAACAGGCACAAAGAAATAACTAACGAAATCGTGTTTCACCTGGCCAAAAAGACGCATTAAAAAAAAAAATCCCAAACCCTTGATAAGTGCTACTGCATCCCCTCCCGACTTCAGATTTATTCATTTTCCTTGCCAGCTATGTCTGTTTATTCAGCAGTATATAAAACTTCACATCTTTTTTTTTTTTTACTTATTAAAGGAGCAGATAGCAGAAAATGTTACGTTTTGACGTCTATGTTTGTTCAAGTCAACCTCTTGTTATTTATACAGACCATAACCTGTTGATCTTTTTGAATTGCTGTCATTGCCCAAATAAAAGGCTTATAGGCGGCTCTTTGTTTTTGCAGGCCTATTCTCTTGACATCCGACAAATGTTGTCACGAGCCTCTATGGATAATAATTAGATTGCAGTTCAATTGTTGCCTTCTGTCTCTTGGCCGCTGTCCTGGGTCCTGAAGCAGATTTGTCACACTGTTTGTTTATAGTTCACCATCTTATTTATCTTCATGCACTTAGTGTCAGTGTGATTCATAAATCCTCTCTCGTGGCCTCATGGGATATAAAGCATCCATTGTATACACACTTAAGAATCACACCTGAAGCTCATCTGGGTACTGTTTACTTACTTTTTCATGAGTGCTGTGAATTCAAAAGTCTTTTGTCACGTAAATATTTCTGCTACTATAAAGTAGGCAAGTGTGTGATTTCGGATGCAGACTCTGATCCAACAAAACCTAATGAACACGCCTGTTGCCAGTGTGAACTGGCTTGAATGTTAAATACACACATCAAGGTCATGCAGCATTGACATAAATAAACATCTGTAATTAGCATCTACATTTAACAAACACTCAGCTTTCTTATTTCACATCAAGTTTTTGAATATTATGAAATTCAAAATTTGAATACAAAATTTCATGCCTGTAAGCATGATAAGAGCCCTTTTAACAAAAATCACTATATGATCACATAATTGTGATATATTGGCTACAGATTATTTGAATGAAAACATGTGAATGAAATGTGTGCAAATGTTATCATTCAAGTAAATGATTGTAAAGTAAGACACAGAAGGAGACTGTTTACTGGAAAATGAGACTTTACTGAAGAGAACTTTTTCTCAGGACAGACTGTGACTAAAGGGAGTGAGCTGAGAAACCACTGGGTCTGTGTTTCCTGTTCTCAGTGGAAGAAACTGCAGACGCAGTGGCCAAAACGCCTGGTGTTGCTTTGACAGCAGATTCTGTTTATGTGACTGTCAACATAAAGATAGATAAACAGAACACTTAAATTGTCATCACTAAAACATGTCCTGTTCTTTTCGATTGAATAAACAAGTTAATTAAAAAATTGACTGAATATATACCTGAGGGATGAGACTGCAGCAGGACTTAAAGAAGCTAAACCTCTGTTCACCCTCGATAGGAACTTTTGTAGACGTATTCAAAGAAATGAAGGCAAACTGGTTTTGTAATGTGTGAAGATGGTAATGCTGGGTTTGGACTTGTTTAATCATCCTCTGCTGAGATCTTGAGAGATTTAACGTGTTCTAGTATTTGCAGTTGATTTCATGTAAAGCCGGGCGTACACTGTGCAGTGCCAGCACTGTTTTTGTTAAATACCAGCTCCAGTAATGTAACATTACTTTTGATTACTTTTAAAAAATTTCTAATATTTTCAGCTGTAAATCATTTTGAGACATTTAAACCAGGCAGAGTTAACCTTACAGTAGCACTCGACACTGATTACTGTCAGACTTTCAAAATCCTTTATCACTTGACATTATCACCACATAAATAATTAAGTACTTACAGTACTAGCTTGATAATTATCTTATAATCCATTAAATTGTACAGAACAAAATGGCAGGAGCTGCGTTTGTATGAAATTGAGTGAGTCCACGATACCAGGATGACAGAATTAAGAAACTGTACACACATTATTGAATTGAGATTTAATATTTTATTAGCTAATCAAATGCAAAGAAAAACTAGGAAGCGTATAGTGCTGACTTAAGTTGCCAGGATGAGTCTGAGTTATTAGCTTTTAGCAGTTGTTATTGGGGAATAACACACCTTAGAATGTCATGACTGACCAATCAGAATTAAGCATTCCACAGAACTGTGTAATAATTTAATTTAAAGCAGACACACAAATTCAGACTTAATATTTTGAGATCGTTCTGAGGTTAAATACAGATTTGAAATCATAAGAAATAGTTTAATAGCTATGATACTGGTTTTGAACATTTTGAAAAAATGTTTGCATAGTTATGACAGGAAACACTGGAATCTAACAATGCCTTGAAAAAAAAAACACTATTAATCTTAAAAAATAAAGTATATGCATAAACCCAAATAGGAAATAAAATAAGCATGTGTCCTATTCTGTGTCCTGAAGTCCCCAAACATTGGTGTCTCATTTTAGAGCAGTCAATGCAATTTATGAAAGAACTCAATTAAATCTGTTTGTGTGTTGGTGTGTGTGTGTGTGTGTGTGTGTGTGTACTTGTTTTTGCTACATTGTGGGGAACAAATGTCCCCACAAGGATAGTAAAACCTGAAACTGGCCTGCGGTCCCCACAATGTAAAAAACATAGTAAATGATGTTTATCTGAAAATGTAACAATGCAAACATGTTTTCTGTAAGGGGTAGGTTTAGGTTTAGGGTTGGGTTAGGGGATAGACAATATCATTTAGTCAGTGTAATTGTAATTTAATTATACATTTTTTCTCAGTAACTGTAACTAATTACAATTACATTTATTTTGTAATTAAATTACGTAATTCCGTTACATGTAACTAGTTACTCCCCAACACTGTATGTGAGTAACAGGACTGAGTGAAAACCTTGGGACACGACTAAAATGTGTATTTATCTAAATTATTGTAAATTTATTTTAAAATAAATGCATTTAAAATCACAGTGTCACACCCCTGTGGACTGTTTTGTTAGTTTCCCCCCTTCTGTGCCCTTATATCATCTTACCTCTTCCGTTTCTTCTCTTTATTGGTTAATTACCCACACCTGTCTTTGTATCGTTAACACCCCTTTATAAGTCTGTTTCAGTTCCGTGGTTGTCGTCCGTTCTTAAAGTTATGTTAGTGTGTGTTTCCCTGCTGTTCCTGTCTGGATGTACCCTAGTTGGATTTTATTAAAGCCCTTTTGTTATATTTCGTCGTCCTACGTCTCGTTCCAACACACGACCCTGACAGAAGAACGGCCCTTTAAATATGACAGCTGAGGAAGCACTTTGTAGTTTGCGGCAAGGTGGCAAGCCACATATATAATGAAGACATTATGGACCTGGCCCTTCCCATGGGGTTTGATGCCCCTAACCTCTCTCCTTCTCCTATGTCTCAGCTGTGCCCTTATATGGTCTTTCCTGTTCCGTTTCTTGTTACGTCTTTATTGGTTAATTACCCACACCTGTCTTTGTATCGTTAACACCCCTTTTTAAGTCTGTTTCAGTTCTGTGGTTGTCATCCGTTCTTAAAGTTATGTTAGTGTGTGTTTCCCTGCTGTTCCTGTCTGGATGTACCCTTGTTGGATTTTATTAAAGCCCTTTTGTTATATTTTGTCGTCAAACGTCTCGTTCCAACACACGACCCTGACACACAGATGGGACATGGAGGTACACAAAAATGTAAAATAAAAATGATTTCTGAAGGATTTTAAAGATTATATTTCAAGTTAAAATGTAGCGTTAGACACTTGGGACATGCATAAATGTTATATTTTCAGTGTTTTAGGTAGTTTTTAATCATTTTGTAAATTAAATGTTTTAAATTTGCAGTCAGATTGATGTGCAGAGCACTCTGCTAAATAATAAAATGTATTTTATAGTTAATTTTTATGCATATTTGTACATATTATGTCCTGGGGACAGAAATAGCACCCATTCAGTGGAATGGCCCGAGGTTTCAAACGATTTTTAGCTTTATAATCTTCTGAATGCACACACTAGATCAGGGGTGCCCAAACTCGTTCCTGGAGAGCCGGTGCCTTGCAGTGTTTAGCTTCAACCCCAATTAGACACACCTGATCCAGGTGTAGAAATGTTCCGGCAGGTGTGTTGAGGCAAGTTGGAGCTAACCTCGCAGGGCTCCGGCCCACCAGGACCGAATTTGGAGATCCCTGCACTAAATGATTCGACCAGACCTTGAAACCACACACTTCATGATTGTAGGAGCAATTTCACAGAGACTCACAAGATCAAAAGTGAATAGAGAAGAAAAACACATGAGGGACAATTGACATTCGATCACGGGGATCATGCCAGACCAAGAGTCGTAAATATAGAACCTTTTCTTTATTGACTTTTATGCTGTATTGGATAGAACAGTAGAGAAGTGACATGGAATTACTGGACATAGAGAGAGAGGGGAGAGGGATCAGTAAAGCACCCCGAGACGGGAATCGAACTCGGGTCACCGCGAGCACAGATGCGCTGTGTGTTGGTGCATTAATCAGGAGGTACAAAGCATGAGATGTAAAGCCAGTGCTCATGATTTGTGTGGTCACGCTATACCAGGTTTGCCCAAACTCGGTTCTGGAGAAACACCCTAAACCCAGAACTGTGTTGCTATATCCGTCCACACACGCCGTGTCACCATGGTTTGATTTTTGTTTTTGTGTAGACGCAGTGAGGCTAAAAACATAAAATCCATTTGTAACTCTGCTTCAGCTGTGCGATACCCTCATGAGGGGCAACTGACCCGATTGCCCCTTGTTAACAACAGTGTTCCTCACTAATGCTCAATGAGCACTTCATTATGTCATTATCTGTTTCACTCTATGAGAATGTTAATTTAACACTTGGAATTCTGCTGTGTATGATGTGTTCTTTAACACACTTCCTCTTATCAGTTACTGCTACACGCGTCACTTTTCACACATTATGTTTGACCACATTTGCAACATCAAGATACGGTAATTTCCATTTTAGTGCAGGAGAAAGAGTAAACATGGAATAATAATGTTATATTGCACTGTATTACCAATGTTATTGTGTGTTTCTGTAGCTCAGACAACAGCATATAAAACACTTCTCAGTGTATGCTGTGTACAGAACACAAGTTAAGGAGAGTTTAGATAAACATTTATAGATGATCTTAATACCTTTAAAAAAAAGAAATCCATTTTTTTTTCCTTTTCTTTTTTTTCCCCCACTGTGTTTAGGGACCAACACAATCATACATTCTGAAACAAAGTGCCAGTTTTCAGTGTGTTCAGTCTGAACTGTTCACCTCTGTCTGTCAGTGGATCACCATCTTTCTGACAGACAGACAGTAGTTAGTAGCTATACACGTCTCTCTCTCTCTGTCTTGTTTTCTCTCTGTCTCTGAGTGGATGTGTCGTGCGGGTGTGCTGCGAAACAAGTGAGTCTCTGTTATTTTATTTCAAAGTGTCTCTTTTCAATTCCAGTTCAGTTCAGATGAGCTTATTTTGACATGACAAATACTACAGTGTATTACTAAAGCATCTTTATGAGAAAGAATAATTTTTTAAAATGTAACAAAGGAGTTTGCGTTGTATAAAAAAATTATGACAGTGCCATGTTAAAAAGAAAAACTAAAACTAAAATTACAAGATTAAAGTCATAATATTTGGAGAACAAAGTCGAGATGTTTCGGGAATAAAGTTTAAAATGACGAGAATGTTTTGTAGCAAGTTGTAGCAATTAAAGTTGTAATATTTTGAGAGCATATCCTGCACATGCAAATGGGAGCACCAGGAGCCAGACAAAATATATGTGGGATTATTAGCAAAAATCATACCTATGTTATACTCGCAAAGACAGCATGCTTGAAATAATATTTCACGTCTTCGATTCCATTCATTAGGCCTATTTGTAATGCGCCAGCCACTCAATAATAGCAATAAGCTTTGTGCTTTTGGTACTTTTAATATAAAATAAAGTCTCAGCTTTCAAAATTTGTCTGTTTTATAGCAAAACACAAACAATGTGACTTGCAATAAAGTGTTTTTCACACTCTTTAATGTGGTGGGACAGAACGCAGTACTCGTGTGAATCAAGCATCTTTTCAATTACAATCATTAGTTTCATTAAATTATACCGTTTTCTTTGTGAAAATTCCAACACCTACTCCGCAAAAAATGTCTGTGGCATCCGATCTTTCATTCCTCACATGTATTAATTAAATAAATAAATTAATTAATTAATAATTAATTAAAAACAACAATAAAACGTTCTAAAGGTTGAAGTGGGCTCGTTAACAAAAGCTATACTGTCATCTTTTCTGAGGTACATTAGTGACTATACACAAGCTGTTTTATATATGCTATAATAGAGTAAATGATTGGAAATAATATTTAACATTTTCCATTCATTATTTGTAGCCTAATTTAATGAAACAAATGTCTCGTTGTAACCAGATTATTATTACACATTATTGTAATAGACACATTTTTTTGTATTTCGCTATAAAACTGACAGATTTCGAAAGCTAAGACTTTGGATTGTCTCCCGGTGCTCCCAATCTGGGCCATTTGCATGTGCAGTAGGCCTGATACACTCTCAAAATATTTGAACTTTAATATCGTAGTTGTTATAAAAGAATTCTCGTAATTTTGACTTTATATTCAAAATATTTTGACTTTTCTAGAAATATTTCAACTTTATTCTCATAATTTCAACTTTGTTCGCTAAATATTTTGACTTGACTCTCGTAATCTTAGATTGTGGCATTAAAACAACGTCATAGAAAAGGAAATCCAAAAATCATGGACAAAAAGGACAATGTTTCTTTTTTGTTTGCAATTGATTTTAAGTTCTTTGTAAGAATCTTTGAAAGTTTGTGTTGCCTATGATTTATTTGATGCAAAAGAATATGGAATATGCAAATATGCTGTCTAGGTGTTATAAAATTGAGGCAAATACATCTCTTGTATTTTTACACTTTCAAATCAAACATATAATGTAAAATATGTAACAACATAGCTTCATAGAGTTTCTTTTTTTCTACTTTATTTTATTGATCATTATGGAACACTGAACAGTCAGAACAGCTTTGCGGGTACAGTTATTGGCCTTTTTGCTTGATTTTAGGTAGGAAAAAAGATACCCGAACGGATACAAATCTAACGTGTTGCAATATTGTCACGGCGTACGTTGTAGGGAGGACGCAGGAGAAATGGAGTTCAACATAAACAATCTTTAATCAATGTAAAACAAGGAAAATCCAAAAACAGGGGCAGTTAAACACACGTACAGCAAAATAACACTAAGACCAGACAAACGGAAATGGAACAGGGCAGGAACTAATATGCACAAGATCATTAGGAACAGGTGGAGGAGTAATCAATTAACCAAACAAGAACAGGAAGGAGACCAAAGAAGGAAATACAGGAACTAATGTTGGGGCAAAAACACAGAAATATATATTTTTATATACATACTTTACACATATTTAGCCTACACATTCATATATAAACATAGAATCATCCAAATATGAATACATGCATCGTTTCTAACATATTTAAAAATATATATATTTATTTACATCTAATTATTAGTATATGCACCATACTTTTGTTATTTAGAAATTAGCCAATCATTTGTGACCAATATTTTAATATGTAGAGTGATTTCTCCTCTTTAAACTGTTTCTCAAGTTTGTTCTGTTCTGTTATAATGGTACTCTGTGTGTGTGTTTTTTTTTTTTTGTATTATCCTCTCATCGTGCACTATATATAGCATATGTACAGCACATATACATTTATAAATTACATAATTTGGAGGAAGTTTGTCATCTGACCGATTTTTTGTGTTTTGAGATAGTAAGTTAGAACCTCTTACTTCTATTTACTCCAGTGAGTTAGAGAGGAATCTCTGACTGCTTAAAGGAATTGGGTTTGGATGAGGTGCCTCTGAGAGACTTGATTTGATCAGAGCTTCATTTCCTAATCCAAATAGGATTTCAGGCTTTTGGTCCATGTTAAGGGTGAAACTATTTCAAATCTATTTCTTCTTGTCCTGCAGCTGTGAATCGGTGAAGGACAATGGAATCTTTACAAGAGCTTCTTGTGAACTCACTGGAGGAACTGGAAGACGCTAAATTGAAGAAGTTTCAGTGGCACTTAAACAATGATCATGAGGGTATACGAAAGAGTGAAATAGAGAATGCAGATAGGTTAAAAACAGTGGATACAATGGTGGGCTGTTTTGGTCCAAAAGAAGCTGTGAAGATCACTGTGGACGTCCTGAGGAAGATACAGCAGAAACATCTGGCTGAAGACCTGGCAAACAAATACAAACAAAGTAATGTTTTAAAAGTGTGATTGTTTGACATAAAGTTTTCTCTTTATTCTGCTCATGTTTTTGTATGATTTATGTTGTCCACACAGCTCAGGATCAGGACAATATGAAGACATCTGCTCCTGTTGCAGCTGATTCATATGTGGGGTAAAAACAGATTTCTATCAATGCTTCCACATAGACCACGAAAATTCACACTCAAAAAATAGATTTTTTTTTTTTCGAACCAGTTCGACGAATCTTTTCAGTTTTGCAAAGTGAAAACACGAGCCGTCCAATAAGATTTGAGCCTTACGTCATGAGCCCTGAGCATCTGCTGTTGCACAAAAGGACGAGAGCGGTGGCACTGTTTTGAAAAACCAGTGTAAACAAACACAGAAAAAGAATCATTAGTATCTGAGAGCAGATATATTCTCACATATATATTTTTTATACAAAATATAATTTCTATTAATTTCTCAATGAATTATGTGATCTGAAGAGCACTGTCCATTTTCTTCCACGTGCACGAGTGTTATGAGTCAAAGTATACTGTAACTGTTACGAATCTGGTCGTGTCCTGCGGTCCGCTCACCGCCAGATGTCGCTCTCACCCTGTCACTTCTCACAGACTGTTGCTTTGCACCCTGGACTACTACTCCCATCACCCATTGCGCCTATTGCGTTGACTCCTGTGACCAATCAGAGACAGTATAAATACCCCGGTCTTCCTGTCACTCACTGCCGAGTATTGGATTGTGTTTATCGCTGTATTCCCAGTGTTAATGTTCTCCTAGTTTCCTTGTTTCCCTGTGTTTAGTTCTCTTGCCTGGCCCATCCCGTTTTTCGTCCTTACGCCGCCTGCCTTTTCGGACTATCGATCTTGTTTATTTTGGATTACGCTCTCTTCCTTTGCCTATGATATACCTGTCTGCTCCTGTCTCGACCCCGCCTGTACGACCATGTCTTTGTCTGGAATTATCAATAAAAGCATGCATATGGATCCGCTCGTCTCTCGTCTCCCTTCCTCCGTTACAGTAACGGGCAGTGAAAGATGAGAGGCGAGCGGATCCATCTGCGAGCTTTTATTAAAGGGGCGAGACAAAAACATGGCCGTACAGGCAGGGTCAAAAGATAGCAAACAGGTATAACACAGGCAAGACATAGAGAGTAATCCAATAAACAAGAGCGAGAGTCCTTGTTACGGCTTCCTATTTTGGCTGATGTAAATAGTCTAGGGATTTAGGAAGGTAACACAAGAAATACAATAATAAAGTAAACCCAAAGGGTATTTGTTTTGATTTTTAGGAAGACTGTTTGTTGCCGAAATGTGATGTGTAGGATAAAGAATCAAACGGAAACCAGTAATGCTTTCACAACTTTAGTAAAGAATTAGGTTTACCAAAATCCAAGTTTGGTCCATGTCATTAACATTACCTCGGTGAGGCAAGAAATTCAGATATACAATAAAGAGAAAAAAAAACAAATCACCCAAACAGTGTGAGACGTGAGCGGAGCTGAACGAAAAGAAATCAATAAAACAAAACCATTACTAACTGCAACCCATCAAACACTATCTAAACAACGAAAATAATAAACAAAACAAATCTTCAGCCTAAACGCCAACTAGCTACGCTCAATAAAACACAAAGAAAAAAAGAAAAATACAAACAACAGCTTCCGCTCCTACCCTGATGTTTCTATAGAAACGAATTTCTACATGTTGTATCGTGTAGGTCACGTGACATACTAACCTTGTCTCAACACTATGAGCCAAAGATAAATCCCGCTGTCAACTCTTTACAAGAGCGAAAATCGCATCACAGCACAATCGGGTAACGAGTCAGCAGAAAAAAGGTACAACAAGTAGAAAATGAAAGTCAATTAATCCTAGAGATTCCGAACTCTTGGTGGACAGCGTGACAAACAAGTGAGAGCTCCACAAAGGAAAACCGCGCTCTCCCGTCTTGCGTCACTTCCGAATTCTTAAAGCAGGCAGGCGTAGGGGATTGGCTCAGAAGTAGGCGTTGTCCTCACAGTAATAGGTGATTGATCCAGCAGTCATCCAATCCTAGACTCTGGCCATGAGAACAAGGACCAATACAAAACACAAACCTTTCCTCACAGTATTACCGAACGTAACAGTCCTGAAGGCAGGCGCCGAACAGTCAAAACAGGGAAGCCAGGCGAGGGAACAAAGAACTAGGAACTAGGAATTAGGAACAAGGAACTAGGAACTAGGAAACGTTAACAATGGAAATACAACAATAACAATAACAAAAAAAAATAAATAATAATAATCACATACATTTTCAAATATAGCTCAATGTTAATTGTATATTTTAAGATGTACCATTGTAAGCATTATATATAGTTTGTGTTTCTGGTGTAAACTTTATTCAGTGCTGTATATTGAGCAGCAGACAACGTTAAATACATATACAAGATACATGTTGTTGCAATACCAACACTTTTTTGTAGGTATTGGTGTGTTACATGTGTGTGCCGATTTTTGTGCTTGAGAGGCCCTTTGTTGAACTTCTGGCATGTGTTTTATGAGTTTTCAAGCATTTTTAGGCCCTCAAAAATGCAATTCATTTTGGAGAAGAAGAAGAAACCGAGCAATTTTAATAGGGTCCTCGCACCATCTGTGCTCGGGCCCTAATAATAAATCATTTAAAAGAAAATAATAATAAAGTAACTCACATTAGATTTATTAGATTTGAGGGTTTATGAAAAAAAAAAACTTTGAATGACCTAAAGATGATCCGAGTCTAATAGTGACTTATGCAATAAATAGTCAAAACAATAGCTATTATTACTTACAATAAAACTTAAGTATTTTGTGTATAATTACTTTTAACCAAAGCAAGACTCTTAACTATTGCAATTCCAGTGTCATGGAATGCTCACACAAAAGATCTATTTGCAGTTTCATTCTCAGAGTCCAAAACAACATAATCCACGTGAGCAAAACAGAAAACAAAGATAGCAACACAGGAACAGAGGAACAGAATGCAATAATGAGCAACTAAAGACTAAATGAACAAGGTATATACAGGGTGAGGCCAATGAGTCAGTGATAAACAGCTGGCAGTAATGAACCAATAATTAGTACAAAGGGTTATGGGAAATGCAGTCCAGAACACACAAACAGTAACACAAAGAGAGTGCCCTCTGATGGCTAACATGGGCAATCCAATAACTGGCTGTGACATCCAGAATATAAAGTATATTGTAAATCCTGCATGACTTACACATAGATTGCAAATATTGACAAATGATTTTAAACCAAGAATTCATAAGACTAAACCACACCTTATTTCTGAGTTTGAAAGCGCATTTTGTGAACCAGTGACTGTCCTCTGTAGTCTTTAACACGACAAACCCTCAACACAGATTCCAGCGCACACCGTGTTTGATTGATCAGCAAAAGTCATTTTCACAGTAGGCTGGCATTTATGTGGATATATAATACATATCTCATTAAATGATGAAAATGTTATTGTATTCCTGATAAAGTAATATTTTGTAAAGTTTTGGACTATTGCCCCTAACTTTGCTTATGCACAAATCACATAGGCTAAAGGGGAGGGACATAGGCACATATGGACCTCTTATATCAGGTGAAAGCCTCCACACATCAGCTTCTCATGCAGTAAAAAACAAACAAACAAAAAAAAAAAACATTGTGGAACAAATAGAAAACTGACAACACACAGTGTTATTTTGTAGGAGATTCAAACACCAAATATTGTTTTGTGGCTGTTTAATGTGTGGTGACAGATTGCTGTAGAGCCTCAGTTCAAGCACCATGCAAACCGATCATCTCGTACTCTTTATTAGTTATAGCTTGAAATAAACATGAATAAACATCAAAAGGTATCCTGTGTCAACCATGGAAAGACTCTAAACTTTTCAAGTTCAAGTCCACCAACGTTATTCTGCTCTTCTGTTTGGTTTGTTTGCTGAACTAAAATGACAGATTCGACGTTATGATTGGTCAGATTGCCTGTCAATCAAACTCCCTGTGAAGGGACAGTTATATACAAGATCAGGGAAAGATTCCATGATTGTGTCTTTAGCAATAAACAATCATCATGACATAATTATAATGGGTTTGCGTACATAATAGCATGAGATTATATACACAGAAAAAAGCACAATGACAAGGTTGAACATCTTTAAATAATTCATCATAATGCACTTTTTGTTGTTTTGTTGTTATTTATAAGCCTGAGGAATGAATTAGAGTTTAAGTTTAGAGTTACTCAAAGGAGATTTAAGGCACTTATGAATTGTGAATTTTGCACATAAAAGAAGTAAATTAAAGGGGTCATCGGATTAGGAAAGACGATCGCAAAGACACATAAAAAAAACTTATACTCACTTGTGCTGTAAGTGAAGCTATATCACGAATGATTCGCACAAACATAGACGAATATATGTAGATCGGGAGGCGCATTCCCTTCACAAACAAATGTAATGTAACGCATCTTCAGCGGCTCAGATGTCGGGAGTAAATGACGAGCACTGTATTTGCTGTCACAAAGCTTGGTGAGTTTTATGTCTGTTTCCACTAGATGGCGCTTGTGCACTTAGACACTTGCACTTAGACACTAATTTTATGTTTTGATTATTTTATAATGTTTATTCTGATTTCCATACTCAATTGTCGTTTATTTGAGCAAGACTGATTCTTTCTAAGAGTTTTTGGGTTATGTTTTATTTTATTCCCATCTTGCCCTTATATGGCACTTCCTGTTTTGGTCATCTGCATGAAGAGATGGAACGATGTTATCGTCTAAAGATTTAAGGTGTTTCTCTTTACATTTATAACACATTCGATCAAGAAACTTCAAGACATACCCCCCTCTTAGCGCACAAGCAGGCAAAAGTGGTATGTGAATGTATTTTTTGTTAATTTACCAGTTTAAAGTCATATGCGTGTTTTCCGTGTAATTGAATGTGTGACTGATGTTTGTTATATATTCGTCCTGTTTTAGTTCTACGGTGTTGATGTTGGCGCTGATGTCCGTGTCGATGTGTGCATTAAACATCTGTAAAAAGAACCTCAGCCTTCGCGTTGTGACTAAGGGTGGCATAGTAGAACACTTCACTGCGTCGGTGAAGGCTACGATCATCAGATGGTAAAGCTGCACGTGGAAGTCGTCCAGCAAGAAGCAACAGATGTTGGATACGGGAAGTACAACGTTTAAAACGACCGCTATTGAATGACTAAAGCAGCAGTGACCAAGTAAGAAGGCTGAACAAAGCAAGCACTTTTAAGTTAGTGTATTGGAAGCAGCGCAATGTTTTGTGAACTGTTGCTGAAGTCTCATTGTGCTGGTATTTCCATCATCCTCATTCCTCAAGATAAAAGTGGACGTTTCTGTGGATTGTTGGCTTATTAAGAAACTATAAGGACTAAGTAGACAAATGTGTTGTATTATTGAGAAAGACTGAAGTTGAAATTTTCTGTTTAAGTTTTTGTATACTTTATAATCCTGAGTATTCACATTTTACAAGCTGTATTCATGCTTCTGCAATTTCACAGTTTTATAGTTTATAATTTACATGGTTGAATCACACAAGTCTAAATGAGATTTTAGTCTCATGCACTAGAACTTTAGACTATCCCTTTAAATATCACACTATAGTGCAGTACAAAATTAACATGTCAGATACAAGTGAAAAAACAGTACTGTCAACTAAAGAAGCTATCTGTGCAGACCCTGCAGAAGAAGTTGATGATGCAGAGCAAGTTATCCCATCACAGCAGGCTGATATAGCTGAGCATGTTGAAGTGGCTGCACAAGTACAACAACCTCAGGTGGGCGCGGACAATACACAGTTACCAGACATCAGAAGAAGTCAGCGTGTACGCATGCTCACCGAAAAAGGTAAAACATTGCAAGATGCTAGACTGAACAATCTGAAAAGAAGCTTTGAACAGAAGTATAGAAGATGGAAGTATCACATCAATGGTTTGAAAAGAGCTATGAAGAGCAAAGATGATGCAGATTTGATTTTAGAGGTTGTGAGCACCATTAATGTCATTCAGTCTGAGATCGACCATATTTATGGTGACATAAGAAGTCTCACAAGCCCTGAACCAGACATTCGAAGAAAAAATGACACTTGTCTTGCCATTACTAGCACTGCGAATGAAAAGGCTCAACGCTTTCTCAACGGAGATCCTGAGAACATACCCTGGCCTGATTCGGATTCAGTGTTTGAAGCCACTGTGTCTAGCATCATCTCAGCAACCTCCAGTAAGTCAAAGTCTGTTTCTAAGATGTCCAGTCAGTCTTCCCATAATTCTTTACAAAAAAGACAAGAAGCAGCGGCTGAAGTGGCAGCTACACAAGAGGTGATTAAAATAATGAAGACACAGCACCAATATGAAGAGGAAATCCGGAAACTTGAGGCAGAGGATAAAAGGTTAATGGCTGAGAGAGAAGCTCAAGAAAGGGAAATAGAAGCCAAGAATGCTAGGAAAAGAGCCCAATTCATCTCTGAAAGTAATGTCAGGAAAATGAAGTTGGAACAAAAGAAGAAGGAAGTAGAACGATTGGAAGAACTAAAAAGACATAATGCAGCACAAGCAAGGCTACAAGTTTATGCTGAAAACATCGATGATGACGAGGGAAAAATGCGTTCTGCTCCTCTTCCTCAACAAAAACAAGAAGACTATCTCTCTCAACCAAGCATTCCTATATCTCTTTCTCAGCCAGTCATGCATACTCAGGTCACTGCTCCTTTAAATCAACCTTCTTATTCTCCTCAAAGGGTTCCACTCATTCAAGCTCATGTATCTCAGTCAGATGCATTAGCTGCTTCCAATGAAGCCTCTAATGATCTTGTGAGGGCACTCGCTGAAGCTATTACAGCCAATAGGATTCCAATTCCAGAACCTGCTGTTTTCTCAGGAGAACCTCTAAAGTATAATGATTGGAAACTGTCCTTTCAGACGTTAATTGATCGCAAGAACTTGCCAGCCCAAGAAAAGCTCTTCTTTCTACGGAAGTATGTGAGTGGCACAGCCAAGAAAGCTATCGAAGGACATTTCCTGGTTGGAACAGAAGCGGCCTACATAGCTGCCTGGAACATACTTGAGGATAGGTTTGGCAATCCATTTGTAGTTGGCAAGTCGTACCGTGACAAAATACAGTCATGGCACAAGATTGCTACCAAAGATACCAAAGATCTCCGGGAATTTGTAGATTTCCTGAGCAGCATTGAATCAGCCATGCCTTACGTTCAAGGTTTACAAGCTCTGAATGACTGTGTTGAAAATCAAAGGATATCAGCTAAATTGCCAGAGTGGTTGAGTTTACGTTGGAATAGAGCAGTTACCAAGTTCCAAGATGAATACAAAGGATTTCCTGATTTCAAATACTTTGTCAAATTTCTTAATAAGGAAGCCAGAATCGCATGCAATCCTATCACCTCACTGCAAGCAATAAAACCAGTTGAACAAGAGAGATTCAAGCAAACTGATCAGGATCAATCTAAGTTTCAGCGGAATCGCAACTCAAGTGCTAAGACATTTACCACTAGTTCCAGTGAAAGGACTAGCATCATGTGTGTCTTTTGTAAGAGACATGGCCACACTCTTCATAAGTGTCGCAAGATTATGGAAAGACCAGTTGAAGAAAGATTGAAGTTCGTACAGTCTGAGAAACTGTGCTTTGGCTGTCTTAAGGCTGGTCATAACTCTAAAGGCTGCACCTCTAGGAGTGTGTGTGAAAAATGTGAAAGGTATCATCCAACGTGCTTACATCAGGATAGAGTAAATAAAGGCCCAAGACAAAGAGCTAGAATCAATCAAGATCAGTCAAGGGTTAATCAAGACTCTGCGGATGGAACAACTGAATCACAGAGGATACAAGAGCCTATGCCTGTGACTTCAAACAGAGTGGTTAGAGAAAGGAATGGCACTTACACTTCCTCTATCGTTCCAGTATATGTTTCAACTATAGCAGAACCAAGGAAAGAGATTTTAGTGTACGCCTTGCTGGACACCCAAAGCGACACAACTTTCATTTTAAAGGACACAGCTGAGACACTGGATGCTAAAAAGGTGCCAGTCAAACTCAAGATTTCTACAATAACTTCTAAGACGAAGGTCGTGTCCAGTCACAAATTAAATGGACTACAAGTAAGAGGCATTACGTCTGAAGTGAAAATTCAACTTCCAACAACCTATACGAGAGACTATATACCTGCAAACAGATCTCATATACCCACTTGTGAAACTGCAAGGAACTGGCCTCATTTAGAACATCTGGCAGATGAAATGGCTCCTGCACTTGATTGTGAAATAGGTTTGTTAATAGGCTATAACTGTCCTCAAGCCTTACTCCCCAGAGATGTTCTTAGAGGTAGCGAAGATCAGCCTTTTGCACAAAGATCTCTGTTAGGCTGGAGTATCATCGGATGCAACCACTGCGATGGTGACTACGAAGATGAAATAGGTGTAAGTCATAGGATTATTATGAAGCAAGTAATAAGGCATAAGCACTATGTTCATTATTACATCCAGCAACACAACACCTCAATCACTCAATCAGAGATATTCTTGTCTAAGATATTCTTACATCCCTGCTCCGGCATCAAAACAATGGAGGTCAGACTGTTACAGCTGATTTAGGGCGGGTCTGAGGTAAGATGCTCATGTCAATCAACTATTGTGGGAGTGGCCTCTGTCATGTGACGCCACAACGACAGGCATCTGAGAACAGCTTGATTTGAAAAAGGGCATATTATTTTTACAGATTAATTAAAAAACACTGCATGGATTTTTATCATTATAGAGTAGATTTGTACATACACTGCCAACACCCATTAATGTTCAAACAACATGTAAAAGTGAACTTAGCATCCGATGACCCCTTTAACATATTTAAGAGATGACGATTTTGGGTTAATCTGGGTAATAAAAATATATCTTAAGGGATAAAACTGATAGTAGGGTTAAAAATATAATCACTTCAATCAATCTAGAATGTATTGGTTTTACTAAAATCATAAAATAAATGGACAGCTGTTTTTTCAACAAGACCACAAAATGAGCAAGTTTCATTATTAACAAGATAGATTAATTGAACTTGGTGCTCATGCTTTTAAGTTGTTGCGCTTGTTATTACATCATAGGATGATCACATTCACACTTAAAGCATCCAGGCTGCACCTGACCTGCACCTGTGTTTTTTGTGCTTAGAATCACTGCTATGTAGCTTCTCTCCTTGGAATACTCCCCCTGTTGGAAAAGAAAAACAGAAAAAACAGTATATGCTGGTTAGGTATGTTTCAAAGCATGGCAGCTGGTTTAAGCTGGTCAAGTGCTAGTCCTAAGCAGCTGGCTCTTGCTCATGACCAGTTCAGAAACACCTTATAACCAGCTCAGGACCAAATAAGGGCCAGCTTGAACCAGCTCAAACCAGCTGCCATACCTGATCAGCACATGCTGGTTTTTTCAATAGGGCCGATGGCTTTTAAAAATGTCACCTTTCAAACTGCGGTCTGTAGTGGAAGCTCTGCCTACTGACGTCACAGGTTCCCTTGTTCAAGACCAGCAAGGTTTTGGAGCCGGTTCGGAACCAGGATCTTGGCACCAGTACAGGATTTTTTAAGTGGAAAAGCGCAGCCCGGTTAATGATTGGGCTCCAGCTCTGGCACCAGGCCTGGTAGAAAAGTGGTGTTAGTCAACTTACAAACTAGTTGAGACATTGAAAACTTAATGTTAAGTTGAATAAACAAATTCAGAAACTGCAAGTTGTGTTGTCTTAAAAAAATCCATTGAAACAACTAAAGACTTGCTGACAAATCTGTTGTACATTGGTCACTCAAATGCAGAAGCAGGAAATACAAAACTCTTCAGTTTAGGGAAAGAGAAACTGAAATGTGCTGTTGTGTGTTTGTGTCTCTGTATTCATGCAGTAACATGGCAGAAGCCAGAATCTCAGTGTGTCAAGTGTGTCAAGTGTGTCTCCTGAAGGATCCAGTGATCATCCATTGTGGACACAGTTACTGTAAGAGCTGTATTACAGGCTGCTGGGATCAGGAGGATCAGATGAGAGTCTACAGCTGCCATCAGTGCAGACAGACCTTCAGTCCAAGACTTGCTTTAGGTAGAAACAACATGCTGACCGAACTGGTAGATAAATTGAAGATAACCAAACTTCTCGCTGACTGTTACGCTGGAGATGTGCAGTGTGACGTCTGTACTGTCAAGTCCTGTCTGATGTGTCTTAACTGTCAGAAACACCTTGAACAACATGAGAGTTTCTTCAAAGGAAAGAGACACAAAGTGACTGATGCCACTGGACGACTGCAGGAGATGATCTGCCAGAAACATCAGAAGATCCTTGAGGTTTTCTGTCGCACTGACCAGAAATGTGTATGTGTGCTGTGTATGAATGAACATAAAAACCACAACACTGTATCAGCTGCAGCACAGAGGACAGAGAAACAGGTACAAACTTAAAGCAATAGTTCAAAATCTGCATGATTTACTTTTTTTGTGTTGTGCCAGTCTTTTATGACTATATTTTCTGAGGAACAAAAGAGAAAGTATTTTGAAGAATGTCTATAGACTGTGTCTATACACTGAACAGCAATTGGCTTTAAAAGTTTTATTTCAAATAAAATAGCATAAAAGTAACACAATACAATTTATACATACAATTCCAGAGGTTTAATACAAGTCTTCTGAAGTGATACAATTACTTCGTATAATCCTAAGCCATAATTCACTCTCAAATCAAATCAATTCTTTTATCTGTAAATGTATACAGAGCCCAAATCAAATATGTTGGCATGTTTAGTCATGTGAAATGCATGAACCAGCAAGGTCTGATGTTTTAAGTTAACTGCCCTTTAACACTAGGCATTGACAAAGTAATGCTAGCATGTATGATTGAACTTATAACTTTATCACATTAGATTTCTAACTCCTTAGTCTCACAACTTCAGCATATCAACTGTTCACTTGAGGAATTTGTGGTAGTAGTTTTCCACGAGATTTACTATCATCCATTTGTCCCCAGCACCAGCTGAAGGAGATGCAGAAGACGTTCCAGCAGAGAATCCAGCAGAGAGAGGAATATCTTCAGAAGCTGAGAAAGGCTGTGGAGTCTTATAAGGTGAGTCTGGAGAAGAAGAGAAGTTTGACTCTCCTCTTTCAGTCCCACTGAAGCCTGAATCACTGTGTGTCCTAACAGCGCTCTGCACAGACAGCAGTGGAGGACAGTGAGAGGATCTTTACTGAGCTCATCCGCTCCATTGAGAGAAGCCGCTCTGAGCTGATACAGATGATCAGAGATCAGGAAAAGCGAGCGGTGAGTGGAGCTGAAGGACGACTGGAGCGACTGGAGCAGGAGATCGATCATCTGAGGAGGAGAGACGCTGAGCTGGAGCAGCTTTCACACACACAGGATCACATCCAGTTCCTGCAGGTAACAGATCTAGAAGATCAGGATCATAGTGGACTTCAGCATGATCCTGCTGTAACAGGAGACTCAAATAGAAACATTCCGAATGAGCAGTTGACTGCAATTCTGTCATGTAATTATTGTAGATGTTAGCTGAGAAAAAGATAAACTAAAGTCATGACAACTCTCGGAAAGGATTGCAAAATCTTTATTAATGTAAAAATAGAAAAGCTTGAGTTTGGTCTTGGCGGACTAGATCTGCTATGCTGCTGCTGCTGCGGAGCAAGTAGACCTGCTTCGGCTAAATGCTCAGATCATGAAGAACATGCTGCTGCTGCTGCTGCTGTTGCTAGAGAAAGAGGAATATCCCAAACAAAGCAGACTCTAAGCTGCTTAACGTATGTCACCCCCCGACCCTGCAGATCTACCTGCCAAGACTTGAGTAATTGCTGCTGCACTCCAAGATCCATGAACTTGAAAGAGGGCATGGACCACTGCACCAATGGCTTAGCTCTTTTAGACCAAACGTTTTTTGTTTTTATTTTTTTTAAAACACAAAACTATGATAATTGACTACGCCGGAATTAGGGATAATTCTATAGCAAATAAAATAAATGAATGAATGGAGACGAAGGTTATGCCCGGTTACTATTTATTCCAGCACCACCTGGTAAGCATATAATGTTGCTTACATTAGGAACTCATTAACTTTTGACCTTCAACAATATCTTTAAAATTAGGTCTGATATAACGTTCATAAGCTGCTGAAGACCAAAGGCCCATTTCTTTAAGAGTGGAGGTCAACACGTTGGGCGCTGCTGTAGTTGCTGCACCGATTCTGATTGAGTGCGGAGTGAACACATCTGAATCGAGGCTGCAGAGCCGACAGAGCTGCCTGAATTTTAAGGCGAACCAGGAGCTTGTCAAGGGGTTACCATCCTCCGTAAGGAACAAGGGATCCCCCGGTAAGGCGTGATGCCGGGTTTCCAGGTACCGAGACATAGAAAGGAGAGGGCAAAAGACAGAATTAATACTAGATATAATAATAGGGACACCTTTATCAGATTTATCAGTCTTGGAGTGCTTAAGAATTAGAGTAAATTGGTGGTTGTTTAGCAGAACATTGGAAACGGTGAGATCATAGTTAGGATCGAAGCATAGTGATTTACAAGTAGTGTTGTTTTTGGCAGCCTGTTTTAATTTTAGTTTTAGTCTAGTCCAGGGATGCCCAACCCTGGTCCTGGAGATCGACTTTCCTGCAGAGTTTAGTTCCAGCCCTAATCAAACACACCTGTCTGTAATTAGCAAGCGCTCCTTGAGATCCTAATTAGCTGGTTCAGGTGTATGTGGTCAGGGTTGGAGCTGAACTCTGCAGGAAAGTCGATCTCCAGGACCAGGGTTGAGCACCCCTGGTCTAGTCTTTGTATGAAGCTGTCATTTTAGTTTTTATTAGTTTTAGTCACGTTCATACTCTTTTTAGTCTAGTCAAGTTTCAGTCAACTAAAAGTCTGAGCATTTTAGTCTTATTTTAGTCAGAATTATCCATGACTATTTTCGTCTAGTTTTAGTCGACAAAAACTGATGACATTTAGTCTAGATTTAGTCAATGAACATTGTATTTTAGTTTCTTTTTTTAGTAATGCAATTCTATTTAACTCAGTCAATATAGTATAAGTACCTAGTAGTATAGTCAAGATACAAATATGCGCATGTGATTGGTGTGTGTCAAACGGTGACCACAAAACTTTCCCTGGAGTCTGCCATTGGACCGGCAAAACTATTTCCCTGAAGCATTGACTCTAATCTGCTCTGATCTGATCCATTCGGCATATGATTTCGCAGGTTAATTTGCCAATGTACACGTTCAAGCTGTTTAACCCTCTGGTTGTGTTCAGGTCAAATTGACCCGGAAAAGATTTTCTTTTTCCCGGAAATAATAGATAACATTATCGCATTGGACTCAAACTTACTGACTTTGTTCACACAGGGTAGAAGTACATCTCAGAAATTGTTTTCGGATTTTCTTAATTTTTGGGGCTTTTATTTTACTTAGTCACACTCGTGGTGTTCCCGGTCAAAAATGACCGGACTCCAAACAACTGCTCATAAATCTGTCATTATGCTATACTATCACTAAAGATTGGATTCAATCTTTTTGTCAACTTGTTTTCTTTCATTTAGGACAGGTTTTGTGTTTCTATTTGCATCTGATTAATCATAGGCCTCATTTTTCCGAGAGAAGGTACCTCGTTTTTTGAGTGAAAAAATCATTTTTTATGAGTAATTTTCACAATATGAAATAAAAAATTATAAAAAGTGCATGGTTTCTCACACTAATATGCTTGAATGTTTTATCAGGAAGTTTGCTTTTAAATGCTTTTATTTTGTACGAAATTGCAAAAAGTCACTCGTGGTGTTCCCGGTCAAAAATGACCGGACTCCAAAAAACTGCTTATAAATCTGTCATTATGCTATATTATCACCAAATATTGGATTCAAACTTTTTGTCAACTTGTTTTCTTTCATTTAGGACTGGTTTCGTGTTTCTATTTGCATCTGATTAATCGTAGGGCTCATTTTTCTGAGAGAAGGTCCCTCAAGTTTTGAGTGAAAAAAGCATTTTTTGTAAGTAATTTTCACAATGTGAGAGAAAAAATGATGAAAATTTGCACTGTTTCTCACACTATTGTGCTTCAATGTTTAATCAGGAATTTTGCTTTTTAATGCTTTTATTTTCTACAAAATTGCACAAAGTATCACTCATCAAAAATGGCCAGTCATTGAAAGTGAATGGGGAAGAGCACAAAAAGCAGGATCTTTATTTTGAGATGATTTTATGTTCTGAAAAGGGGCACAAAGTAACACTTACGCTGTTCCTGTTAAATCTGACCATTGTGACACACAAAAAAAGAACACATTAAGATTATTTGCATTATAACATTTCATGGAACAACAAACCAAAACTGTTATATTAGTTCTATATGTCCTGCACACTGACACTGTCATACTGAGACAATATTAGGAAACAACAAGCTGAATCTCTCTCTGTGCTAAAGCATTTATTTGTAAACTTTCATCTACTCTGTGAGAACATGAAAGCCTCAAAACCTAAGCTAAAGACAAGGCAGTTTGAGCGTGTGAGTGTGTGAGAGAGTTATCATAAAAGCATATTGCATGCAGTCCAAGGTAGGATGAAATAAATATAATACTCACAACAGTTTGTGGCTGGACATTTTGTAACTTTGTGCAGTTTTGTACAGTTTTGCCTACTTTCGGACAAATGAGGCCTACGGTTAATCAGATGTAAATAGAAACTCAAAACCAGTCCTAAATGAAAGAAAACAAGTTGACAAAAAGATTGAATCCAATATTTGGTGATAATATACCATAACGAGATATTTATAAGCAATTGTCTGGAGTATGGTCATTTTTGACCAGGAACACCACAAGTGACTTTGTGCAGTTTTGTACAGTTTTGCCTACTTTCACATAAATGAGACCTATGATTAATCGGATGCAAATAGAAACACAAAACCAGTCCTAAATAAAAGAAAACAAGTTGACAAAAAGATTGAATCCAATATTTGGTGATAATATAGCATATTTACAGATTTATAAGCAATTGTTTGGAGTCCGGTCATTCTTGACCGGGAACACCACAAGTGTGACAGGAATCCGAACACAACCAGAGGGTTAAAACCACAAGAAGAAGAAACGAAACAGAACTCGATTCATTACTTGCGCGCTGTTCTCGCACACACAGAGACGTGTTTCAGACAGAGCGGCATATCGAGTTGATTCCTCTTTCACGTCTCCCTGCGTTTAAGATGCATACGCATGGGGTTATGTCGCAATATTGGAAGTATTTCTGTTTTAAACCATGAAGGTGAGCCAATGGATATCAAACTTTGCGCCGTAGTTATGCCGGTGAACGTCTTAACTTCAGTTTTAACTTTACAATCCACTATATAGAAAGTGAAACTAAAAAATAACTGACAGAGTTTTCTAAAGCTGCAATACGGCGCATATTCTCTCAGACACTAATCTACTTCAACATGTGCTGATAACGACATATAACTGTCGAAGGTTCGTTTCCTGTCTTTCTTTCAGCTGAATGTGAGGGATTCATGGGATGACCTTCAGTCACCCACAATCCTTTGTACACATTCGAATTCAGAAAAATGAGTCTCTACTGAGCTTGTCTGAAATGATCATGAAACGTAAAGACAAAAATAATGATTTCAGACATGAAATAATAATGTAAGCCAATAATGTAAGCCACTGGGAGACTGAAGATGACTGTGATTCATTGTATTGCTTTAATAGAAAGCCAAATACTTGAAAGATTTGTAATACAAAGTATTTTTAAGCTTTTTAAGCTAGTATTTTCGTGCCATGTGGGCGGGAACATATGTGACGTAGCCATGCGCCTACAAGCCTCTGAAGGACTGAACTAGGAAGGAGGCAGCCTTGGTAGAATGCAGCATTCTGTTTGAGAAGCACCTTATGTGTCATGTTCTCATTGGTTCATTGTCTTGCTATGTGGCTTTCTTTTCTGTTTTCTGATTGGATCTTCTTCCTCAGCCCACTCTGTCATTGGTTGGATTGTGTCATGTTACCCCATTTATTTGGTGTGTATATATAAGGTGTGTTCGACTTCATCTACGGCTACAGACGGTGATCAACGAGAGTATCCGAGAGCAGTCGGGGGCGGAGTTGAAAACGGAGGCGTCAAGTCGGACACTTTTTGCTCTCGTTAGTGAAGCTCTCGCGGTGTTTGCGTGCTCTATCACAGAAGAAGTGAATTAAATGCAATATTTATCAAATACACCGACTTTTCAAAAGCGTTTTCACGAGCAACAGAAACACGTTTCATATACTGCTTAATACAGCACCATCTGAACAACAATAATGATCAACATAAACATATACTATTTAAATAGTAATAAAGTGGGGTTATTTATGCTTTTATCAGTGTTTTATGATAAATCGGACTCAATATAACATTGCGACTACAGTAAAAACACTTTTACTGTTCTAAAAACACAGATTTGTCAGCATTATCGAACTTGAGGACGTTAGAATAAACTCAAAACACACGTGATGGTTGTCATGCGGTGAATCTGGCCAATAGTGAAACAGTCATGTGATCATCAGAGCTCCTGCAGCCGCTCTGGAGAAACTGCGCCGCTGAGTCAGTCGCTGCTCTCGAATCACTATCGCGATACTTTGATGACACACGTGACAGTCACGAGGCGTCTGTGCCGCCTCAAGTCGGACAAAATTTCTAACCGGCATGCACCGCTTCAAGTCAGAATTTGATCGAGCTGCGCAGCGCTGCGTTAAGTCGAACACACCTATAGCCTTCATGTTCCCATTGTCTAGCTTTCTTCCATGTACCACTGTTTAGTGAGTTCTTGTTCCTGTTTAAGGAGAGACACTGCAGGTAAAAACACTGTTTTTTCATGCACCTGTCAAGTTTGAGGTTTTAGGCTTTTTGGCTTTCCATAAAGTGTTTTTTCAGACTAGTGGAAAGAAAACATCCAAAAGACACTTAAGAGTTTCTTTTATAGCACTTTATCTATTTGTGTCGATAGATTTCAATTACCATACATATTTTTAAAGGCTGTTTTCCCAAAATGCATTTTTTTTCTCCTACACTGAGCCATAAATCTATACTTCAGTAGCACTTACACACACACACCAGACTTTACTTTTTTTTTTTTTCGGACTATATCCTGAAGGTTTTTATAGAGGGATGTGTTCATATATAATTTGCTTGATTACAACAAAATATATTTTTCTGTCTGTTCTAAGTATTTTCTGAACTATGGAGTAACACAAATGAGATTTTGAAATTCCCTCTGTAAAAACATTTGACTGGACTTTATCCAGTGTTTAGATTTTTGCACTATAAATTATTGCAAATTAGCACATAATCAATTTAATAATGCCTTATTTGCATAATTACACCTAACATTTAATAAAATTTGTAATACAAAAAAATGTTTGCAGTTATCAATGTAATCACTCGACTGGGTAAGTAAGGTGATAACTATTAGTTCTTTTTTTTATACCCTATTCACCTGCAGTGTCTCGCCTTAAGGTCATGTTTATTTCACGTTACAATCATGTTCTGTTAAGTTTGTCTATTTGGAATAAATACTGGAATTGGGTTCCACAAGCTCGAACTCCAGTGGATGTTTATTGCAGTTGTATTCTTATTCTGAGGTAAATACCAGGCTAATTCCTGACAGTGCATCTTCTTCTGAAAGTGAACAGCAGCCTAGATGAATGTGACGAAGTTTGCTGATTTTTTTTTTATTATGAAGGTGATGTGCACATTTACATGTTCATGTACAGGTAGGGTTGCCACCTGGCAATATATCTGTAAAATACCTTGCTATGTGTGCCACGTTAAGCTAACTGAGACTTGTCAAAGCACTTACATATGATTTCGGTTTTGTTTAATTGGATTAAGGCAAAGAATGCATGTTTGTTTTGTTAATATGACAATTAAAAACAAACAGACTGATGAAAATGTGTGACGTGCGGTACAACTCCAGGATCATATTATTAATATGAGAAGAATGTAGCTAATGCTTTGAAAGTGCTGGATTGTTGTCTTATTCAAGAGTTACTAAAAATAAGTCAATACCAGCAGTTGTAAACTTTTTAGCAGAGACCAGGAGACGTTTTGGATATCTTGAAGCAGAAGTTTCTCTTTATTGAGATACTAGCTGTGCGTCGCTGCAGTCATCAGAAGTCGTCTAACTAAGGCAGTGATACATTGTAGTTTATATACATTTAGGGGGCAGTGCTTAGAGATATTGACACAGTACTCAGAGGTGACATCCTTTGATCAGATCAAGAACAGAGAATGCAGGACGTTACCCTTCCCCCAACTCTAACACCTCAGCAGACCTATCCGAATAATCATAATCACATCACCAAATGGTTTGAGCGGGAACTAAGACTCTATCAACATCACAAGGATAAGTCACGAGAACTAAAACTTTGCAAACAGATGCCATTATGTTTACATTAAATGCCCAATACAATGTAGATCACCTTAGATTTTTATATGATGTTACGTTAGGAAGTGGGATCTGCAGATGTTAAACAGATCCTTAAATTTGTAATCCCACAGAGCCACACAACTCCAATCATAGTGCAGGATGTTGGGTGAAGTGTGGAGCGAATGAGCTTTGATTTCTTTTTTTCTGTAGAGTTTCCAGTGTCTCTCAGCACCTCCTGAATCTACAGACACACCCAATATGCCCTTCATTTCTCTCTTTTCTTTTGATGACATGAGAGAATGTGTCTGTCAGCTGAGAGACAAACTGGAGGATTTCTGCAAAGAGGAGCTCAAGAAGATCTCAGACAGAGGTAAAGTCCTGGAGATTGATCTGCTCTCAGAAACGAGTCCATCATCATCTCATATCATGGAGAACATCATATTAGAAATGTGTTAGGAATGGATGCAGGATCATGAGAATCACACTGTTCATGTCTGTTGATTTCCACAGTCACATTCAACAACATTGTTCCTGGGCCCAGGAACGACTTCCTACAATGTAAGTGTGTCCGTGTTCTTCCTGTAGAAGGTGAAAGAAGAGTTTTATAATTGTTGATGTAAATGATGATTTGCACAGGATATCTGCTCATCTGTACTGACACACTGATGATACACTGAACATGAAGAGTTCAGCTACATGAAAACATCAAACAGATTCATAATTCCTGATTCTGATGTGTTTTATCTCCATCAGATTCCCATCAGTTCACTCTGGATCTGAACACAGTGAATAAACGCCTCCGTCTGTCTGAGAACAACAGACTGATTACTGTCACTGACACAGATCATCAGTATCCTGATCATCCAGACAGATTTGATGTGTATCCTCAGGTGTTGTGTAGAGAGAGTGTGTGTGGACGCTGTTACTGGGAGATTGAGTGGAGTGGACGTTATGTGTTAATATCAGTGTCATATAAGAGCATCAGCAGGAAGGGACGGGGTCATAAGTGTGTGTTTGGACATAATGATCAGTCCTGGAGTTTGGTCTGCTCTCCTGACAGATACGTATTCATACACAATAAGATACAGTCTCGTCTCCCTGTAAAGTCCATCAGCAGTGGAATAGGAGTGTGTGATGATTATGTCAGGAGAATAGGAGTGTTTGTGGATGTGAGTGCAGGAACTCTGTCCTTCTACAGCGTCTCGGAGACAATGAGTCTCATCCACACAGTCCGGACCACATTTACTCAACCGCTCTATCCTGGGTTTACTGTTTCCATTGGATCATCAGTGAAACGGTGTCATCCCTTTTAGTTGATCACACAGAGGCTTCAGTAAATGATTTATCCAATAGATCTATTGTAATTGTCATTGTAACAGACATTTTAATGTGTTGATTACTTTTCTATAACTTCTATTTCTACACTTTCCCTCCACTTCACATCACAATCAGCTCAGTTCAGATGGTGTACTTTGCTTTTGTTGTAATGCTGCAGGACCACAAAACATTCATGTCAATATTAGTTGTTAGAAAAATGCAACATACTATGTCTTTTTTGTGTGGTAAGATGTAAAACAAATATTGGTTCCTCATACCAGTTATCAGACATATAAACATAACATTTTTTTATATCAGTTATTTAAAAAAACGGTCAAATATTGGTTACATAATTACTATTTACTTACTACAGTACAAGCAAGTACAAAAATGTATCAACAAGCGTTTATTATTATTATTATTATTTTATTATAGTTTAAATGGCTTTTTAAAAGTGTTTAGATTTTTTTTTTATCCTCTGAGGCTTTTAGAAGAATGATGTGCTTGCGTTGAAATGCCTGTTTGTTAATTATTGTTTTACACAAGTCTAATAAAGCTTCAATGAACAAGACATTTACCACTTTTGTGGTATGCTGGAATAGGTTTTCATGCCTGATTGTTCCAAAAGCGCACTATTTTTCACATAAATTTACATTATTGTAGCACCTTTCTTCCCTGTCTGTCTCAAACGCCTGGTTTCGTCCCTGTTTTGATGAAACCCCTCCTTTTGGCCCAGTCCGTTGTGACTGGCAAACCATTTAGAGCGTCTTTCCAGAAATGTCACTGCAAGTTCCCTTTAAGTCAGTCACATTCAATGTTACGTATGTGGTTTCATTTGGGGGTCCCAATCACCTCTGAATAGTAAAAAAAAGGTTTATAAGATGTTGGTGTGGATCCACTCATTCATATTTTTGCTTTGGAGCCAAGTGGTTACCTGTATTTGAGTGATCACTCTTCTATTCACCTCTAAAAGAGACGTGGACGCTGTCTGGTTGCTGGTAATTTTGATGGCACATCAAATAAAACTAAATTAAAGGAGAAGTCCATTTCCAGAAAAAAAAATTGACAGATAATGTACTCAACTCACCCCCTTGTCATCAAAGATATTCATGTCTTTCTTTCTTCAGTCGTAAAGAAATTATGTTTTTTGAGGAAAACATTTCAGGATTTTTCTCCATATAATGGACTGATATGGTGCCCCGAGTTTGAACTTCCAAAATGTAGTTTAAATGCGGCTTCAAACGATCCCAGCCGAGGAAGAAGGGTCTTATCTATTTTCATAAAAATAATACAATTTAAATACTTTTTAATCTCAAACACTCGTCTTGTCTTTCTCTCCCTGAACTCTGTGTATTCTGGTTCAAGACAGTTAGTGTATGTCGAAAGACTCCAATCACATTTTCTCCCTCAACTTCAAAAATCATTTCAGAATCATCCTACATCGCTGCAGAAGAACAGACACAGTGTTTGCAAAGTGAACATGCAAAGATCATCAAACACCCTTAACAAAAAAGGTAAAACAGTGATATAGGGCGATTTTGAAGTTGAGGGAGAACATGAGATGGGAGTTTTTCCACAAACACTAACTGACATGAACCGCAACAAAAACTGATCATGCAGAGTAAGACAAGACGAGCGTTTGACATTAAAATATTATTATAAATATAATAAAATATTATAATATATTAATAATATTTTACTTACTCCACTGGCAGACTCACTCACCTGAAATTAACTACATTTCCCTAGAGCCCACATACCTAGAACACTCACTGCTCACCTGATCCTCATTACCCAGACTATTTATGCCCCACATTCTTGTACACTTCTCATGAAGTCTTGTTTGTTAAGGTTAGGACAGTGAGGACAATTCCAATGGCCCGGTGTATAAACAATACTATTAACATTAAGTATCCAGTAAAAAAAATGTTCATGAGATAAGCAACTATACCGGGGCTAAAGCATCATAAGATTGTAAAAACGATGGACTTGTGGGCCATATCCCAATTACACTGTAACTTAAGTAGTACTTGAAAATCTTCGTAGAACTGCAGGTGCTCTGAAATATGTCTCCTTATGAAGCAGTTAAGGATTTACAAAGTTATGAGGTCACCCGCAGGACAACCAGTAAATTGCACCTAAAATCTCCTGTCCAGTGTGACTTTGTTCTTTTACATACATTTCTTTCTTTCTTATTTTTGCTTAAATTCATTAAACATAAAATTCAATGTAAAAAAAAACTAATAAAGGAAATAAAAATTAAATGACTGAACACAAATAAATTAAAGAATGAAAAAGTACATTGCTGTATATGGACATTTCAAGGATAGTACACATATTTCTTTTAAAGGGGTCATTAGATGCCCATTTTCCACAAGTTGATATGATTCTTTAGGGTCTTAATGAAAAGTCTAAAAATTAAAAAAAAAAAATTCTCAATGGTTGTGTAAAACAACACCCTTTTTACCTTGTCAAAATCAGCTCTGCAAAAATCATCTCATTCTAAGGGGTCGTTCCTTTAAATGTTAATGAGCTCTGCACGCCCCGCCCCTCTCTTCTCTCTGTGGAGTGACGAGCCTGTTTACTTTAGCCACGTTAGCCGCTAAACTTGCTAACTAGCACCTTATTAGAAAAGGTGTGTCACAGTTGAGAAAGGCAAAGACGTGGTTAGTTTTGATCACAATGCTTATTTGACGTAAACTCAAGGACTTCCAACATAAACAAACGAAGGGTGATGAATATCCATAAGGTGGAAGCATAAAGCAGTGTAAGGTTCAAAGTCTTATCTCTCAAATAATCCTTTTAAGTTTGTTTCCAGAAATCCTTGCATTGATCCGTCCAGGAAGGCACGTAGACACAGGTAGGTAATCCCAACATTGAGACCTCGAGACCAGCCGCTGACTGAGTGGAGTGCATGTGCTTATATGTGTGCAGGTAAGTGGTATCAGGTGAGTCCAATTAGAAGGCTGGTGACTGGGAATAAGTGACTGTGGCTGGTGAGACCGGTGTGAGTCTGGAGGGATTCTGGGAAATGTAGTTCGTGGAGAAACCGGATTGAGTGACAGACAGTGTGATGGAGGTTGGCAGATTTGTGACAAGGTGATTGCAGAGATTCATAAAAAAAAACCTATACAGATGCCACACCAATAGTCATCTAAAATTAAATTAAAATTAAAATAATTAAAATGAATTAAAATAATTTCCTTTAACAGGAAAATGGCTAGTGTGCTTTAAAGACAGGAAAAATAAAAGAGGAGCTAAAAATGTGTCAGTGACTTGCTGATGTTTTTAACTTTGATTTAAAAATATGCAATGTCGGTGCAGTTCTAATATGGATCGGTAACTTGTTCCAAAGTTTAGGTGCGGCTTTAGCAAAAGCTCGATCATTAGATTTTAGATCACTAGATTTTAATTTTGACTTTGGTTGGCAGATTTAAGAGTTCTTTCCGGATGATATTCACGCAACAAGTCCGAAAGGTAGGAGGGAGCGAGGCCATTTAAACATTTAAAAACAAGCAGAAGCACTTTAAAATCAATTCTAAAGCATACTGGGAGCCAATATGTTTGTGTTTACGAACACCAGTTAAAAGACGTGCAGCTGCATTTTGGACCATTTGTAATCTCAATAGAACTGTTAATTCCAAGATATAGGGAATTACAATAGTCAAGTCTAGAAGAAATAAAAGGATGAATTGCAGTTTCAAAGTGCTTAAAAGAAAGAAAGGTCTTCACTTTAGCCAATGCTCTTAATTGGTAAAAACTTGATTTGACAACTAAATTTATTTGCCTATCAAATTTGAGTGCACTATCAAATAAGACGCCCACGTTTTTTACACGATTTAACTGAAGAAGATAAAGCACTAGAATTTACATGATGAATGTTCAGGACATCAGAAGAGTCGAACACAATGATCTCCGTTTTACTCTTATTAAGATTTAAGAAATTCAGAGACATCCAGGCTTTGACATCAGACAGACAGGCACAGAGGGAGTCTACACCATTCTGTGTTTCAAGGGCAAATAAAGTTGAGTATCGTCTGCATAGCAGTGATAGTACAGCCCATGCTTTTTAAAAATAGAGGCTAAAGGAAGCATATATAAAGAAAACAATAAAGGGGCCAAAATAGAGCCTTGGGGGACCCCACAAAACAGGGGAGTAATATAATATTGCCCAATATTGATTGAGAAGCTTCAATTTTTAAGATATGACTGAAACCAACTTAATGCAGTTCCTCTGATGCCCACAACTTGCTCTAGCCGAGACCGTACGGTCAACTGTATCAAATGCTGCACTTAAATCTAATAGTACCAGCACAACAGAGTCACCTGAGTCAGTGCCCATTAAAACATCATTTAAAACCTTTACAAGTGCTGTCTCTGTAGAGTGAAACTTTCTAAAACCTGACTGGAAAACATCAAAAATCTTATTGTCATTCAAAAATCTCTGCATCTGCTAAAAACCACTTTCTCTAACATTTTAGATAAAAAAAGAGATATTAGAGAGAGGCCTGAAATTAGATACGACTGTTGGATCCAGACTAGGACTTTTTAAAAGAGGTTTAACAGTGGCATGCTTCAAGCAATCAGGTACAATTCCTGATTCCAGGCACTTATTAATAAAAACTAGAAAAACAGGCCCAACCACATCAAAAACTTCTCTAAAAAGACAGGGAGATACAACATCACCCAGAGAGCTTTAGTTGATTAACAATCTCATGTAAAACAGAAATGGAAACAGAGCTAAACTGGCTAAAGATAGCACTAGGATTTTAAAAAAATGGCAGGATCATAAGTAGCAGGCCTAATATTCCGCCTAATTTTCCTTATCTTCTCTTCAAAAAAATGACAAAAACTTTCACACATCTCAAATGTTTCAGAAAGGTAATTAGAAACAGGAGGATTCACGACAGCATTTATAGTACTGAAGAGCATTCTTGGTCTATGAACATTCTTATCAATGAGCTGAGATAAATACATAGACTTAGCTGATCTAATATTAGCTTTCTGATATTGAGATAAAGAAGACTTTAAGATTTCATAAGAAATCTGAAGCTTATCTTTCTTCCACCTTCTTTTAGCTCTTCTGCAAGTCTGTCTAAGAGCACGTGTAGCATCATTTAACCAAGGTACAGTCTTTGGTTTAGATTTTTTAAACTGCAGAGGAGCTACAGAGTCTAAAATATTAGTGCAGACATCATTAAAAGAATGTATAAGCTCTTCAGCACTTTGATCAGATGGAAAGGAGACTAAAGATTGAGAAAACTCTTTGAACACTGATGAGAAAGCATCACTAGTGGAGGAAGATATTATTCGAGTCATACAGGCAGGTTTACATGATTTAACAACAGGAGATGACAAAGGAACTGTAAATAAAATAGATTTATGATCTGAGAAACTATAATCATTTAATTCAATATCCAACACTGAAAAACCACGGGACAGCACAAGGTCAAGTGTATGTCCATGTGAATGAGTGGGACCTTTCACCAGTTGAATTAGATCAAATGAGTCTATAAGGCTGATGAAGTCCTTAGCCAACGGATTAGAGGGACAGCACACATGAACATTAAAATCTCCAAGGATTAAAACCTATCAAAATTAGGAATAATACCACTTAACAATGCAGAAAAATCAGCAAGGAAGTCCTAGTGAGGTTTTGGGGGTTGATAAATCAATGCAATCACCAACGGATTAACAGTGCCCAGTGTCAGGAGTTGAAGTTCAAAGCTGTTATATGCATCCGTCTTTAGAGCCCAACAAGAAAAGTTCTCTTTAAAAATAGTTGCCAATCCTCCTCCCCTTCTCGCAGTTCACGGGGAATTTAAAAACGTACAGTTGCTGGGTACCAATTCTGAAAACGGACTCACATACCCAGCAGTGAACCAGGTTTCCGTAACAAATAGAAAATCCAGAGAACACAAAGTGAAGAAGTCATTAAGAATAAAAGTCTTATTCACAGCTGATCTTGCATTGACCAAAGCCATTCTTACCCGCACCGGACTGTCCGCCGCCTGTGTGGTCCGACACAGCGAGCGGAAATTGTGCACACACGCGCCGCCACGACGAAGCCGAGGCGAACGGGACTGAGGTAACTGATCAAAGGCAGTTGGTTGAACCGGAATAATCCAGGAACAAACGGGATCCGATGGACGCCAAATGACAAAACGTCTAAGATCCACAACATGATTTGGAGCGACCAAACAATGGCTGAACTCTTTTTTTGCTGGCAGCAAAAGTTTGATCTTGACGCCAACGCCTCCCTGTTTCCCCCGTCTTTTGCGGCATTTCTTCACAGGTAAAGTGCACGGCGTTCGGCGTAGACATGCGGCAGAAACGCCAGCCAGGGAGGGGGAGAATGATATGGGCCTCTCTGAACTTGGTTAAACGCATCCGTAGAGATTTGCAAATTTAAAAGCATTTGACGGTCATATCCTCCTGAGACCCCGCACATTGACTTGTGTCCTCTGTAGTGGACCTTATGTTTTCATGAATTTTCTTTGAATTTTTTGAGCTACTCTGTCAAGTCCTGTTGTACTGTGCAGAGGACATCCTGGGCTTTCTAGTGATATGTCATTTGATTGGCTGGCATGCTAGGAACCACTTCTTACACTGCATCCAAAATGGCCGGCATACAAACGAGCACATTTTATGGGAAGGAGAGAGGTATGTAAAATTTAGCTTTTTAAATGTTTTTTTTACTATTATTATCACATATATATTTGTTTATTAAACTGTCAGGAACAATACATTTAGCTTTCAAAGCTGTTAAATTGTTTGTGTTTCAAAATATCATCCTTTTTTAAATGTCAACTATAGTGGACACCAGGACCATCTTAATGTAATTAATGACTGCAGAACTGAAGCAGAGAGGATTCTTTATAAGATAGTTGAGGGAGACTCTGACTTAGAGCTGTCAGATGAGGAGAGAGATGAGGATGAATTTGAATCTAACATACAAGAAGATGTTGAAGAAGAGGAAGAAATTGCAGGAGACTGAGACAGACACAGAGACAGAAAGGGAAAAACAGGAAAGACGCCGCACTCTTTGGACCAGGAGTGACACGTATGAATTAATTCTGATTTATTTAGCAGGATAATTCAGTTCTAGCATTTAGCCTCTGTTATAATTGAGTCCATGCGCACACACACACACACACACTATTTACTACATCATATGATAAATCATTGATAAAATTTATTAGTGAGACTTAAAGATTAACCACATGGGATCAAATGCAATATGTACATGCAAAATGACTAAAAATGCAAACTTTGTACTTGTACTTAAGTGTTCAGTAAGACTCATAACACAAAGATCTAATACATTTCTTTGGAGTTTTATTATAATTCCTATTAACTTGCATTTATTGGTGTTTCCCCATCATAATAGATTCACACCTGTGCTGCCTGCGTTTCCTGACTGTACAGATGACCCTACTACCCGTGCAAACTGGAGTCCAACTCAGTACTTTTACCAGTACATTGACAATGAAATTTTCAAGAATTTGGCTGAATTTACAAATCAAAGAGAGCTACAAACTAGAGGAGTACCTCTAGGTACTACTCCCCAAGAAATGAGGATTTTCTTTGGCATTTCGATCCAGGAATTTCAATACAAAAGGAAAAATTTCAAATACAAAAGGAAAAAATGGCTTTTGTTTTGTTTTTGTTACATTAATGTTGGATTAATATCCCTTTACAGCCATATTCTGTACAGTTTTGTTGTCTGAGTTTTGCCGGCGTTTCGAACTAAAATGGACATGCTATAAAATTAAAAATAAAAACAAAACGTAAAAACTCTAAATTGTAGAATTTTTTTTTTAACCCAAAGGATGTAGGAAATCACAAAACAAAAAAAACAAAAAAAACAAACAAAAAAAGACACTTTTTTTCTTTGGGTCTCAGGAGGATATACTATAAGCGCTGAACCAGCTTGAAATAAAAAGAAAAACCAAAAACACAATAAAATAGATAAATTAAGAGACACAGAAGGGAGCAGATGACAAGCCACACACAACAGCGCCATCATGTCACCAAATCTGCTTCCCTGTTATTGACAGGATTAGTTACAGGGGTGAACAGATATGGCCTCATTGAATATCCGCTGTCTCCAAGTAGCCTCCGCTGTTCCCGCAAATTTTGGGCCTTTTGACCCACAGATGAGATGGTAAAGATAAAGGAGTCGTGCGCTCTCAGGACACCTTTGCAACAGTGTCTGTCATCAAACCCTTATGATCACAGATCACCTGGCAGTTGATAGCTGCATTAACTTTTGCAGCATGGTCATCCACAGATGGTGTACTGATGGGGGTTAAAGTACCATCAATCACTCCATCTCATTGTAAATAGCCACATACACCCTCAAGACTCGAGATGTAATAAAACATATAGGGCTTGCATGCTTATTTTTGAACAGTACTACAAGTAGCCATTTGAATTTGAAACCTTTATAATAAGAATACTTCACCAAAAAGGTCATCAAAGCATTGAATTTAAACCGTTTTTATTGATTCAAATTTGTTGTTTGATCCCCAGGATCTGCAAAAGTCCTAACTACACAACCAAAAGAATATTTCATGTTGCATAACATATTATTAAAGCATATATAATCAGTGATCATTAAACAATATTACCTGACACGGCTGGCAAGATAATTGGCACTTGAAATGGAGGGCCTTGCAAATCTCATCTCCTCCAGTGCCAGTCCCCTCTCTTCTAAAGCCCACTTGGCAAAACTTTATCTGAAAGTTGTTGTCCCTCTCATTGGCCTCTTTAAAAGAATCTGTTGAGGAGGCAGAATTTTCTCTTGCTCCTGTTTTCACCAAGATATTTAATTGGTCGCTAAGAGTGCGTAGAGTTCCAGCATGTTTTAAAGCAGCTATAATTATTATTCCTGTGCCAAAAAAGCTGCATCTTAGCTGCTTAGACGATTACAGACCAGTGGCCCTAACATTAGTCATAATGAAAATCTTTGAGAGGTTGGTAATGAAGAAAATAATCTCAACTGTTTGGATTCTTACCAATTTTCTTGTAAGACTAATAGATCAGTCGATGATGCTGATGTCTGTATCTTCACTCAATCCTGCAACACCTTGAGACTCCTGGCACTTATGTCAGGGCTCTTTTTGTGGATTATAAATAATGAATAGGCCTATAATTAAAATTCCCAACTATCTGAAGTAGCCTATGTCGAAACACTAATAATCAGTCATTGCTGAAAATAAGACCTTTATTACAGACAAGAAAATTCCAAAAACCACCTGTTTAACATGAAATAATTGAATTCTGTTGTTGTTGTTTTTCACTATGTAGAGTTTTTTTTTTAGAAAATATAAATTAAGGCAATACCCAATCTGTCTCTTGTCTCCTCCGAGAGAATATGTGCCGCTAATGCAGCATCAGATTTTTACTTTCACTTTCTGTAGCTAAACGAATTGACTGGAGTTTAAAACTTTTTCAAGGGCGTAACGCTCATGCAGTTTGCCAATTGTTTGTGTGGCATCATGTACTGCCCCGCAATCATGGATTAAAACGGAAATATTTAGCTTATAATTTTGTGACGTGTTTGTCTTCATCGTTACTTGCAAAATGATGGACCATGTTCACATTTGCCATGATAATAACATTATTTTATCAAAAGATCTCCCTCTTTTAGTTTTCTTTCTTGCTGCATTAAAGATTTAATGGTTAAAGTTCTATTTTTGCACAGGGGCAGTGAGGGAAAAAACATTGTGATCTCCTCACGAGGAGTGACCAAAATTCCTGACAAATCAGAAATTCATCCGACCGTCCGATTGCCTGTCGGGAAAGTCTAATCACTTCTCGTTTCCCCCTGTACACTGCACGAACACTGCACCATAAAGCTGAAATCCCTTACCCTCAGGCAGACGTCTTAGAGCAATTGTTGAACAGTTTCTATTGTAGGATGGTTTAAACTCTTCTGGCACTTATGCATCAGTATTTCACTCCTTATAATGGCTGGAATAATTTATGTATGTATATATGTATGTACGAATGTGTTCGTGTTTGAGCTCACCATGAAATTCCAGACGATTATGTTGTTTGGCAATAAAAAAAAAGTAAGGCATGCTTCTGAAGTACTAGTTACCGGTACTATTTTTTAATTGTAAATGTTTTGTAAATGTCAAATTCTGGAAAGAGAAGCGCAGAAGAAGGTAAGACTACAGTTCTCGGACACATGGATTTTAAAAGCATTTGAAAAGGATTAAAACTTCATTATGTTTGAGGTTGTATCTCAGGGTTTTGAACTTGTTTTCTTAGTTCCTGTTTTTCCTTATTTGGTTTGGTTCCTGTTCTCATTTAATTAATTAGATTCCCTACACCTGTGTTGTTGGTCATACTTTGTATTTATGTCCCTGCCTGTTCAGTTCTGTTTCGTCCAGTCTACAGTGTCACTAGCTGTTTGTGAGTTCTCCTACGTTTTATTCCTCTGTGTTTTCATTATTAAAGATGTTTATTTCTCTTTGCCACACGCTGCCATGACATTGTATATGCTATGTTTAATTTCTGTTGGATTATTTGTAACATTCATGTGCAAACAGAGGTGATTCTTCATAAATCTGTGGAATCGTCGGCGCCAGTAGCCTTGTGGTTAGTGCATCGACATATACAGCGCAACTGTGCTCAAGACGACCCGAGTTCGATTTCCATCTCGAGGTCCTTTGCCGACCCCGCTCCCCTCTCTCTACCTAATACTTTCCCGTCATCTCTCCACTGTTCTATCTGAATAATAAAGCAACAAAAAGCCCAAAAAATATAACTCTGTGCAATCAAATCAGTTTGATTGTATGCAAATTAATTGTCCATGCTTGGACAGACAGCACCCCAAATGATGAGAATACGGTCCAGGTGTCCTGCTCATTTTAGAGATCAAGAACTGTTCATTTGTGGTGTAGCGATCACAAAACTCACAGTTTATAATACATAATAAAATTCAAACTTTATTAAAGACAAGTACACTAATACAAGTTAAGAAATACTAAAATAAGAACTAATGAAGACATAAGATACAAAAGCCATTTGAAATTTTCTTGTAAAATGATTTTTATCAGGCTCTTATGTTTATGTTATTTCACTGTAATGGGAATGAAAGGACCTATATATTGCCTGATAAAAATGCTAATTTTGGAAGAAAATTTCAGATGCACAGATTTTTACATCATTTGTGATTAAATGATGAGACAAATGTAGTTTTTGGGTAAACTATGCCTTTAAATGTTGCCCAGTGCCCTTGTTTCTGTGTTTGTTCAGTTAGTAAACCCTTTTAAAAAAAAAAAAAACATCCAAAAATATTGCCCTTGTCACTTTTGTACAAATACACAGAAACCACTTGTGTATGATAGGATATTAAATCTGATAACATTATTGTCACGATATCCGTCGTCGTGTGTGTGGAAATGAACAGGAGAACAGCGGAAATCCAGTAGGTGCAGTTTATTTATATAATCCAAGGTGAACATGAAAAAACTCAGGGAAAACAGCAGGGAACCAGAAACAGCGACGACCATAAACAGAATGACAATATAATCACCGACAAGACACCAGGGGGAACAACCAAACTTAAATACACAGGACAGCCAATGACAACAGGACAGGTGACAATGACGTGGGTCAGGGAGGTCAGGGAGCCATGGCCAAGGGCATCGTCCGGGCGGCCATGGCAGATCGAGGGGGTAGCCCCCCCCCCAAAATTTTCTTGGGGGAACTTAGGGTTCCGCCCGTCCTGGTGAACGCTGGAGGGCGCGCTGGAGGAGGCGCCGACTCTGGAGGGCATGCTGGACAGAGCTCCGGCTCTGGAAGGCGAGCTGATGCCTTCCAGGGCAGAGCGGGCAACAGCGTCACAGACAGGGACCTGGGGAGAGCAGGGATAGGAGGTGGACAGAGAAAAGGGAGAAGCAGAGAGTTCTACAGTTAACGCCGCCTCCCTATGAGGTTCTACAGCCTGGGCTGACACCTCAGGAGGCATTGGCGCGGCTTCTCCGACGAACGAGGTTTCTGAAGCAGACTTGAGACCAGACGAGAACACTGCCTCTAGAGAGCACGTTGGAGAGAGCTCGGGTTCTGGTGTGTGCTCTGGAACTTGTCTTGCCTCAGGAGACACACCAGGAACTAGACTTGACTCAGGAGATGTAGCCGTGACGTGACTTGACTCAGCCGTGACGTGGCTTGACTCAGGAACAACAGCCGTAGCTTGACTTGAACCAGCCGCTTGACTTGACGGAGTAAACACAGCTGCAACGTGACTTAACTCAGGAACCACAGCGGTAATGTGACTTGACTCAGGAACACCCGCAACAACTTGGCTTGACTCATGGGGAACAGCTTTGACTTTACTTGATTCAGGAACGACAGCTTTGGCTTGACTTGACTCGGAAGCTTGACTGGACTCGGAAAGCACAGCTACAACTTGCTTGTACTCGGGGGATGCTGACGTCACTTGACTAGACTTAGTAGACGTAGCCGCAATTAGACTTGATTCCAAAGCCATATCTGAAACTTGACTTAACTCAGGAGATGTAGCTGCAATTTGACTTGATTCAGAAAACATAGTTGTAACTTGACTTGCTTCAGAAGATGCAGCTGCAGCTTGACTTGACTCAGAAAATGCAGCTGAAACTTGACTTGCCTCAGTAGACGCAGCTGCAGCAAGACTTGACTCTGAAGACACAGCTGTGACGTGACTTGACTCCATAAACACAGCTGTAACTTGACTTGATTCAGGAGACGCAGCTAGACTAGACTCAGGAAGCTCATCTGTCACTCGGAATTTGACTGCCCGCACAGACATTAGTGGTGGGTCCAGCACGCTGGCCATCATGATCGGCCGGGACCTCGAAGGACCGGCTGCGGGCGGTGTCCGAGTGCTGACCGCGGCTGGATTCGGAGTTCGGACCGCGGGCGGCGTACCGAACCATTGGCGCGGTATGCGGGGTTTCCCGAGGTGTTTTTACCTGACACGACGCGGCGTGCCTTAGAGGGGGCTGGACGATTCGACATATGGCACTCTTCGACCTCCAAATCAGATCCATTTAAATAGAGAACCACATTAATCAGTTCGATCAGGGGATAATTACAAACAGGAAGATCGCAACGAATCATGTCTTCGTCCAACCCCATCTGAAACACGAAACCCAAAGCCGCGTCATGCCAGCTTAGCTGATTAGCTAGTTCCAGGAAATCCCCTACATACCGCTCCAAACTCCGGCCGTCTTGTCGCAAACGAGTCAAGGCTTCCTCAGCGTTCATCTTGTCGGTCGGTGATTCTGTCACAATATCCGTCGTCGTGTGTGTGGAAATGAACAGGAGAACGGCGGAAATCCAGTAGGTGCAGTTTATTTATATAATCCAAGGTGAACATGAAAAACAAACTCAGGGAAAACAGCAGGGAACCAGAAACAGCGACGACCATAAACAGAATGACAATATAATCACCGACAAGACACCAGGGGGAACAACCAAACTTAAATACACAGGAAAACCAATGACAACAGGACAGGTGACAATGACGTGGCTAACGAGGACAGGAACAGGAAGACCAAATATGGGCGCACACTGGGAAAATACAAACAAACAGTCCAAAAGGCACACACAGGGCTGACAATTATTGCATCTCCTGAAAAGTGTTAAAATTTAGATAACTGCTTATTTGTTGCATGGGCTGAGCCTGTTCAGAATAAGAGAAAGTCCGTATAATCTAAGAGGCATGTATATGTTTAAAAAAGTAAGGGCAAAAATGAATGCAAAAAACAGGTCTATGAAATAAATGTGATAAGGTATTAATTTTTATTATTATTTTTTGTAATAATAATTATGCAATTTAAATGTAAGAAAATGTAATTCTATGACTTTATTAGTAAATTGTGAATGTATTAGTTCAACTATTGTGCAGCTGGACTGTGTATTTCTGTTATTATGTATTTTGGAATTATGTATGTACATTTTGGGAAATGTTTTATGTAATTTGGTTTATCTTGTATTATCAAATTTAGTGATAAGTATCGTTCATCAGTTAATTATGTATGAAGGGTAGGCATAACATGCAAAGCTTCGGCCTACACCTTTCTCTGTAATTATGTGTACTTATTTATTTTTGTGAAAACTTGTCTGTGAGGACCAAAATAAAATTACTGATTTTATTTCAGATTGAGACTTAAATATGGAATTTAATCTCACTTTAAATGCTCTTTATGTTTTACAGGAAGCTTGGAAAAAAAAATCCCTTACAAACCCAAGGGCCATTGGGAGAGCCAAGGAGTGGGAAGCTGCACTGTTTCTTATTTGTTTTGTTTGTGAAATAATGTGTTGGTTGGGCAGGTGTGCTATTTGACAGCAACCTTTCCTTTGAAACCCATGTTTTTAGCATTTGTTTTTAGCACCCAAACTCTGGAACAATCTACCCAACAGTGTTCGGGACGCAGACACACTCTGTCAGTTTAAATCTAGATTAAAGACCCGTCTCTTTAACCTTGCTTACACATAACACACTAACACATTTCTGTAATTCAGATCCGTTAAAGGATTGTTAGGCTGCACTAATTAGGTCAACAGGAACCAGGAACATGCTGCAGTCGGTGATGGGGTCAATAAACACCTCCTGAGTTTGACTATTGAGAAGTTGAGGACTGTTTTCTCTTAATTTTGGTGTGTATTGTATTATTACAATTTTGTTTACAATCTTAATTTTTGCAAGAAAGATTCTTTATAATTAATAGAGCACCTTGTTCCTCGCTGCAGTCACACTCTGCTTGGTAGTGACCTATTTGTTGTCGCAGGTCAAATGATTAGCCACTCGTTTCTCCACGGTGGCCCAGTGCTACCTAGGATTAGTCCTGCCACAATTCATGTGTCATCTCAAGGACTGTCCTGATTTATATCTGAACCATACTATCATAGTGATTGCACTGCAGGTGTTGAGTTCTCAGACCCATTCATTCCCAGAGGTGTGTAAAGATACAAAACACTTTCTTGAAGTAGATAATATTTTTTTTATAAAGATATATATCGCAGCACAATAAGATGTCATTAAAGTTTTCTTCCCAAGGGCAAGTAAAGTTGGAGCCAGACTCCAGTTGCCTCTCGGCTAGAGTCACCCATGCAAATTCTGGTCAAAGGCAACGACAAAGGAATAGTAAAAGTCTGCTGGTCACAGAAATGATGAGATTAGAAGAGTAAAGACTTCCAAGGCAAGTTGGCAAAATACACAGAAAGACCAAGGGCGAAGGCAAACAAGAGGCATCAGAGCTTTAAGAGTCAGCCTGTACAATTTTTAACAGCAAGTCAGTTAATGCAGAAATGCCCTCCTAAGCACAAGACATCAATCCTGACTAGCGGAAAGGAATGGTCATTACGAGTAGACCTGGACAGACCTGGGCTGCAGTTCCCCACTTCTATTGCCTAAACCACACAGAGACCGGACCATGTGGCTTGGTCCAAGATGAACGAACAGGTGGTGCTAGTGGAACTGACAGTGCCCTGGGAGGATGCAGATCCGGAGGTGTAGAAGCAGAAATCGTCACGGTATGCCGACCTGGTAGCGTCCAGGTCTCAGTCCTAGGATTGCAGACGGGACCAGAAATCTATTGTGCTCCTCCCCTTTCAGCAGTAGAGCACACAGGAGGTGTGATGTTAAAGAGAGTAGAGGGGATCTCAGGAAGGTGATTGTGGAATGTAGATACATTTTTAACAAACAGCTGAAAAAAACTCTTTTTTAATCAAAGATTATGTCCCATAGTGGAGTAGATCAAGTCCATCAACACCCTTAGAGCTTCACAATTGTTTCCTTTTCATGGGTTCAGCAGTTCATTAAAGGGTTACTTAAAGGGTTACCACTGTCAAGGCCCAGAAAAGTATTAAAGACCATGTCTTTCATGCATTTCTGGGCATTGACAGTGGTATTTACTTGGCAGTCAATGGGACAGTCACAAACCTCACGGTTTTCATCTAAAATATCTTAAACTGTGTTCCAAAGATGAACTAAGCTTTTATGGGTTTGGCACGACATGGGGGTAAGCGATTAAAGACAACATTTTTTGGGTGTAGTAACCCTTGAAGTAACGTCAGACCATTTTGATTTATGCTGTTGAATGATTACATGTGCGCATGCAGTGCTTCTATCACTTGTGCAGACTAAACGTATAATTCCTTATTTTTAGTTTAAAAGAAGTATACAAATCACACTTGAATCCACTTGTTTGTAATGGCACTCTTCAAAAAGAACACAAACAGGGTATGAAATGTGCTTTAATATGTAAGTGACCTTAATATGCATGTTTAAGTGTGATGTTTAAATTAGACTGATCACAATTGAATTGTTTTTCACCCAAGTAAATGCACAGATGATTGCTGAAATTGCTCCTTTTTCTAAACCTCTCGTCACTTTAACGACAATGGTAGTTTATTTCCAGAATGAGTTTGCAGATGCCGCTTCAGGCTCGTGTTATTTTTGAAACTCTTTTCGCACTGATCACACTTGTAAGGTTTCTCTCCGGTGTGAAGTCTCATGTGAGTTTTAAGGTTTCCTTTAACGGTGAAACTCTTCCCACACTGAGGGCAGGTGAAAGGCTTCTCTCCAGTGTGAACTCTCATGTGATTCTCAAAGTTTCCTTTGTGTGAGAAACTCTTTCCACACTGACATATAAAGCAGTTCTCTCCTGAGTGAATTCTCATGTGTTTATTAAGGTGTGATTTATATCCGAAACTCTTTCCACACTGATCACAATCAAAAGGTTTGTCTCCGGTGTGAACTCTCGTGTGGCCGTCAAGTTCTTTTTTCTGTTTAAAACTCTTTCCACATTGAGAGCAGATGAACGGCTTCTCTCCGGTGTGAATCCTCATGTGAATTTTAAGACTTCCTTTTACTGAGAAACTCTTCCCACACAGTTTACAGGCGTGGGGTTTCTCTCCAGTGTGAACTCTCATGTGGATATTAAGGGTTGTTTTCTGTGTGAAACTCTTTCCACACTGAGGACACATGAATGGCTTCTCTCCAGCATGGATATTCAAGTGGACTTTAAGGCTTTGTTTTCGATTAAAACCCTTTCCACACTGTTGGCAGGTGAAAGGGCTCTGTCCAGTGTGAACTCTCATGTGGGTCTTAAAACCTTCTTTCCGTGTGAAGCTCATGGGACACAGTTGGCAGGCGTGAGGTTTCTCTCCGGTGTGAATCCTCATGTGGGCATTAAGGGTTTTTCTCTGTGTAAAACTCTTTCCACACTGAGGACACGTGAACAGATTCTCTCCAGTGTGGATTTTTAAGTGGCTTTGAAGGCTTTCTTTTAGACTGAATCTCCTTTCACAGTGTTGGCAGCTGAAAGCTCTTTCTCCGGTGTAAACACTCATCTGGACTTTCAGGTTTGTGGTTTCTGTTTTATAAGTCTGTGAGTAAGTCAAAGATTGTTCTTCAGCCATGAGATCATGATATTTGTCATTCTGATTTTTCTGTTTTATTTCATTCAGACTCTCCTCTTTCAGCGCCATCAGGTCTAGAGTGAACAGAAACAAATGTTAACACCAGTTTAATGCCACAAATATTTTAATGACATGTAAAACATCAAGTCCAACAACACGTACAGTAGGTAGTCAACCAAAATGCCTAATACCACTGTGTATACCGCTGCCGCAATATCACACTTTCGCAAAATCACCACCAGGTGGCGCAAACTGTATTGCTCAATAAAGCTGGAATTGTGACATTTTCACTTGTAAATAAAAATAAAATAATTAAATCAGCGGTGATGTTAATAACAACAATAATAATGCATTGTAACATTTAATTGCATTAACATTTACATTTACTGTACAGTACCAGCCAGTATTTTTGATTATAGTAGATTATATTTAAACAGGTGTGCAGATGTCATAACAACAAAACAATAGAAATGATGGATTATGAGTGATACAGGCCTAGTTTTAATGCATATTATGGCACCATTATGTCACATTAATGAAAGGTCTGAATCTTATATTAAGTAATAATTTGTTGATGCATTTCAGCAGGTCACACATACTTATTATCTGTCCTTTTGTGACACATCACTGCTATAATGAAAACTATAATGTCCATTAATTACAATATTGTCTTTTTATTAAATCTTTCCTTTGTATTAATTAAAATGTTAGAGCACTCTATTTATATGTTCTTGTGTTATAAGAATATGTATAATAATATATAAGAAAAAGAAATGACTAACATATTCATGGTTAACTGAGAAAAATAAACATGAGGATGCTTTATTAAAACTAAAACGATTGGTTAATGAATCCTTTGTGAGTTAATATCTGTTTTTTGTCTGTATATCATGTGCGGTGAATCTCCCTGAATTGGTGTTTTCAACCCTGCATGATTTGATGTAAAGTGAGTAATACAAAATATGATTTAAAAAAAATAAAAAAAACACGAATTAGTCAAGAACTACGCCGACATCTTATGTCATCAGGTCTTTATTCAGCCCTGGAGCCGTGAGAGGCACTTTTTATTAGGGACGGATGCACTTTATTGGACTTCTTTTGGACTACTGAAAAATAACAGCCATTCACTGCCATTACAAAGCTTGACAAAGCCAGGATCCTTTTGTAACTCTGATTGTATTCGTCTGAAAGAAGAAAATCATATACATCTAGGATGGCTTGAGGCTGAGTAAATCATGGGCTAATTTTCATTTTTGGGTGAACTAATCGCTACATCTCTGATTAGTTTTTGTCTAATTTCTGTCAAATAGTTCCAGTTATTTGTCACGTGTGCTGCTTTAGTCCAGGAGTCTTCAATGTTTCTGTACATTTCAGGTCTTGTTGTCTGTGAATGAGCTGATGACCCCAATCAGGTACATTTGATCAGGGAGACACAGGAAGAGGTTTATTTTATTTTAATTGATTTACAAAGTCATACATTTTAATTCAGATGGACAGTTACACATTTACTGTGTGACAAAAACAATTAGGAATCAAACTGCTGAGTATCTGAAGTTAGTGTGTGTTCTCTAGTAAAGTGCAGATGTGTAAGCAAAGTCTCCACTATAACATGAAGAGCAATGCACAGTGAGACATTTAGCACTATTTACAAGGCATTATTGCTTTTACAAATAATTGACATTTTTGAATACTTGGCAATTTTCACCTGAGATTTGGAGGAATTGTAGATTATATTTAATAGTTTACACTTTCCAAAAACGTTTTTTAAAAGGTTGCATTACATTGGTAAGGACTTTATACGCTTACAAAATATTTGATTTATAAACTTTTACAAAATCACTTAAGATTAATTTTTTGTATAAAATCAAAAATGTCTAAAACGGTTGTATACATTTAAAAAGCTGAAGTGAACAAAAAGTGTGGAGACAATGTAAATAACAGATTGAATGTGCAGTGTAGAGAACTTCGTTCATTCTATCGTGATCTCACAAACTTGCATTTGAATTAATGAAGCTCTCTACACTGCACATTCAATCTGTTATTTACATTGTTTGTACACTTTTTGTTTGTTATTATGACTGACAAAAACTGCAGTTTGCTTTCACGATCTGTGCTGTGAGGAGCAGGACGCACATCGACAGAGAAGTCTGCAGGTATTATGGCAAAAGACGCCATTGCGCAATGAAACATATACACAAATATCCCGCTAGTTTTTTGGCCTATATTGCGATATGTTTATATGCAGAACTGAGATCGCTCTCGTAATCTTTTGAATGGGTAAATATAGAAATCGCTTTCATTTCCAAAAAAAACCTAACTAGTTGGAAATGAAACGCTGTCCCCCCTTGAAATTCACTCCCTGGACTCCGTCCCCCTGCATTTCCAGCCCTGATGTGAACACGTCACATTTTAGTATCGGTGCTACTATTTAAGGGAACCATGCAGTGGAAAAGCGCCATAATATCAGTGTTCTACTTGTATATTTGTACATTTATATTTGTCAATACTTCTAGTGACTGAATTTGTGTATAAAAGTATAATCGAGTACTCAGTCGATTATGGTGACGATTAATCAAGTAATTGTATAATTATAATATGTTTTTTTTGTGGGAATAAAAATAGACCTAAGGGAACAATAACCTTTAAAATGACTTAAAATACAGACATAATAACAGTGAGGCAATAATAATTAGTTCAAATAAACTATCAAAAACTAAACAGTTGAAATGCATAAACACTCGAGCTAATGTACATTACTCATTATAACAAATGCCTGCAGAGGGCGTCGATGGCCTGACCATTGTTTTTACACTTTACTGCGTGATCTAATCCTTGTTTAATATTTAATTCAAACGTCCACTGAGTGCCCACTCTTTACGTGGACACTACGTAAAGCTACAGCAACTGTAATTTCTTGAATATGTGGACATCAAAGCTAAGAGTAAGGCTTTAAACTCTTATTTTGATATTGTAATGAACAGTTCGCATAATGAGAAAGATACTGATGTACTCTCCTGTGTTTTCAGAGGTTTAGAAATGATTTATCTTCATAAATGTGATGAAATGGCGCAGATTGCATTCCCAGATGAATGTTTTAATAAACTCAAACTCACAACAACATGCAGAGATGGAGTTTGAGACGCTCCATCCACACATGTGAATTATAACTTTTATCTAGTTGACTAGTTTCTGGTTGACTAGTAGTTGTTCATATTAAGTATCAGTAGACTAAGCACACATTCAATAATAAACCATTTCAATCATGCTAATGAGCTTTTAATTGCCTACACAGCCAGCAGAAGTAATGATTAAGAATGATTCAGTGTAAAATTGTAAGGAGGCCACATTAACTTCATTTATTGATAAACTAGTGCTTTCTTTGTTTTCGGTGGTACAATAAATAAAATAAAGACCATCATGACAAAGTAAGACTTTGAGAATGAAACCAACCTGTTTGTTCTTCAGTATCTTCATGTTTGACTCTGAATGTTTCTTCAATCTTCACGTCTTCACTCTCGTCTTTAATAAACGCCATCTTTAAGTGGATCTCAGTCTCTTCAGCAGGAGTTTTTCTGTGTTTAAGATGAGAATAATGAACAAACTAAATGTGTGTGTGCGTCTCAATCAGCTCCCTAGTTCAGTAGTCAGTGCACTAGTAAGGGAGTCAGTCACAGTCACAGTTCATGGACTCAAATCACCTGATCAGACGCCGATTCATGCAATAACGAAACAAGTGAAATATTCACGAGTGAATTATTAAATCATTTGTTCAAAACACTTTTTCATCATTTTAATATAAAAATTGGTGTACTAAATATATTTTATACCATATATATTAAAATGTTTAACTCATTTAAATAGGCTGCAGCGATAATATTTTGTCACACATTATTTTGTTTAGTTCAGAATCGTTTTCTCTGTTTGAGACAAAAACAATCATGACTGTCAATTAATTCGTGCAGCTCTAACACAGATTATACAAACATTTAATATTAGCCATTTATGATGTACATTTGGTATGTATTGATTTGTGGATTATATTTAACGGATTACACTTTCATGCAAACACTGTGAGTGTATTAGTTGTGATCACAGATGTTTGTGTTGTCGTTATGTTCAGTCTGCTGTGATTGCAGCACTTAAGACTCTGATAAACTTAAAGAAAAAATGTCATTTGACCAAAGTCACTCCCCCAGATCCCCTAATTAATGTACATATATACAGATCATATGTCATGTAACTAATCCTACATATGAGTCTGTGTAAATATCGATTATTATCAGTCTCATACTTTCACTTTAACTGATGTGACAAGACGTTTTTAAGTTGTCATCAGGTCATGAACAGCTCTTTTTTCATCTTTGTGTGTAAATGTGTTCGAGTCCTTTATATTTGTCAGTGTAAACAGTGATCAGTGTGTTTGTGATGATCTGATTCACTGTGATGAACCGCATCTTTCTTCACTCATACACACGCGTCAGTGTTCATTAGTGTTATTAAATACACCACAGTGTCACACTCTACAATAATTCATCACAAAGTTCACTATAGATCAAACGGGCTACATTAACTTCAACACTTTAAATGTTACAGACGAACCTTCCTTCAGCCGAGTCTCAGATGAAGGAATGCGGCACAGGCGTGTGACGTCACGACGCCACACCAAAATAAAAGCCCCGCTCAAAATAATGAGTTTACACAGCGAAAACACATTCAAGTGATAAGATTAAACAGAATAAATTGCAGAATAGTCCTCTAGGGAATAACAGAGACGTTGTGAAAAGTAACAAGTTCATCTTCTATAAGTAATGTGTGGGATGTGTTTGATTGATTTTAGAAGTAATGTTCTTTTACATGAGCAATTTTGTATATAGAATATACAGATTAAAGATGTATCTGATGATTTCCTTTACTTGGCAAAATATAATTCAGTTCTTAGTCCTCTTCTACACTTATTAAGAGTGTGTTTGTTTTCTAGATACAAGATGCAATATAACCAGTTTACTAAAACACTATAGGGAGATCCATCACAGGGCTACACTAATCTCTTATGACATTAATAAAAGTCAAAGTTGTGGGAAGAAAATACCTTTAATATATCCAAACTGTGAGGTGAAGATCAGGAGACTGTGTGAATCTTCATCAGATTCTTGAAGGAGATCAAACAGTCTTGAAGTCTGACTAAAGCGCTGAAACGCTGCGGTTTGATTGAGATTTCAGGAGGTCGTCCTGACGGCTGAAGACCAGTGTTGCCAAATAATCAACCGCAGCTTCAAGAACGAGGCCAACACATAAATGAACCAAGTATAAGATAAAAACAGTGCACATTTATCTATTACATTTATGTAGTTTAGTTCGCTTGGCTGTTTCCTTACAAAGGTCCAGAAATTCGTCATGTTTTTCGTCAGGTGTTTTTTTTATTATACTGTCATTACATTGCTGTAGTTTCAAGTGGACACATCTGCGCACTAATCTCAGACAACTTAATCCAGGTGTTTTAATCAAGTCTGCAAATTCATTTAAGAACCAAATTAGCCAGAGATCAGTGATCACCATTAGAAGGTCTGGCATCTTTCAGATCATCTCAGAACGGCCCCTGTTCTGTTTCTCCTTTCTTTATTTAAGTCGTGTGTCTCCTTCAGCTCTTTGGTCCAACGTGACCCGTTTCGTGTTTGTGCCACATTGACTCCTGCATTTTCACTTTGTGGATTTATTTATTTTGATTCAGCACATACATGACAATTGACTAGTGAGTCACTTTAAAGTACATTCTCATTAGTGATGGGTCGTTCTTGAATGATTCATTCATTTTAAACAAATCTTTAATGTGACTCGGGAAGAACGAGTCGTCTCGGGGAGTGATTCATTCAACATCTATTAGGTTCTGTACTGGAATTAGTTCACCTGTTTCGAATCTTGCGGTTTTTAGAGTCGTTCGTTCATCTTATGGAGAGTCACGTGATGAACAAATGACTCGAACCCAAAGACTCGAGAGATTAACTAATCAATTCTTTTTCCAGATCAGACTGCGTTGGTTAAGCTAATTGGGCTGTCAGGTGATGAACGAATGACTCAAACCCGAAAACTTGTCAGATAAGAGGTGAGGTGAGCGAATCATAGACTAAAGACCCAGATAAACAATGAATGAATATTTTCTGTTTCTTATAGCATTGTAGTTTTGTCTTGTTTGTAGTGTGATCAGTGTTTGTATAAGCAGTAGACGTGTTAGGGAAACAACACGTAACATTTTAATTATATTTTGCAAAAATGAACGAAATGACTCAAAAAGATTCGTTCATTTTGCTCAAAGGCCGACTCAAAGGTCCGAGTCAGTAAAATGATCTGAACTTCCCATCACTAATTCTCATTAAACTACTAGTAAGCGATAGTTCAGGTTGGATTGAACTCCGATTGGATTTATCTGAAAGAAGAAAGTCATACACACTTAGGATGCCTTGAGGGTAAGTATATCATGGGGTAATTTTCATTTTTGGGCAAAGTATCCCTTTAAGTAGTTTTAGTTAATTTTTCTTAAGTACACTTAATATTATATAATTTATTACTTATATATTATTTTTGCACTTTAAGTATACTATTAGATTCTTATTTAAATGTTTGATTTTATACTTGAACTATACTTAAAATCTTTCCCTCCAAGCATTTTTTAAAGTAAACAGCATTTTTGAACATTTTCACACAAAAAAGTCCCACGTTTGTCGTCTCAACATCTGAACATTCAGTACATCAAAAGAGCGAGCAGAACCTTTGCTTTTAAACAACACAAAATGTGTTTTCTTTTTAAATCAACACTTGAATCTGAATAATTAAAAAAGCTAAACGTTTGTAAGGATACTCTTAAAAGAACACAAACAGGGTCTGACATTCACATGACTTTAATATGTTTAAGTGTGATGTTTTTACTACACTGAACACAACTGCATTGTTTTTCTCCAGAGTAAATGCACAGATGATTGCTGAAATTGCTCCTTTTTCAAAGCGTCTTGTCACACTGTGGACAACGGGAGTTTATTTCCAGAATGAGTTTGCATATGCTGCTTCATGTTTGTGTTATTTTTGAAAGTCTTGTCACACTGATCACACTTGTAAGGCCTCTCTCCAGTGTGAACTCTCATGTGAATCTTAAGGTTTCCTTTAACGGTGAAGCTCTTTCCACACTGAAGGCAGGAGTAAGGTTTCTCTCCGGTGTGAACTCTCATGTGAATCGTGAGGTTCACCCTGCGTTGGAAACTCTTTCCACACAGATGACATACAGAGCAGTTCTCTCCCGAGTGAATCCTCATGTGATAAATCAGCTGTGATTTACATCTCAAACTCTTTCCACACTGATCACAATCAAACGGTTTGTCTCGGGTGTGAGCTCTCATGTGGCCGTCAAGACTATTTTTCTGTGTGAAACTCCTTCCACATTGAGAGCAGACGAACGGTTTCTCTCCGGTGTGAATCCTCATGTGGATATTCAGGTTTCTTTCCTGAGTAAAACTCTTTCCACACTGAGGACACGTGAACAGATTCTCTCCGGTGTGCATGTTCAAGTGGAATTTAAGGCTTCGTTTTTGATTAAAACTCTTTCCACACTGTTGGCAGATGTAAGGGCTTTCTCCAGTGTGAAGCGTCATGTGAGACTTCAGACGATCTTTGTGTCTGAAACTCTTCTCACACAGTTCACAGGCGTGAGGTTTCTCTCCAGTGTGAACTCTCATGTGGATATTAAGGGTTGTTTTCTGTGCGAAACTCTTTCCACACTGAGGACACATGAATGGCTTCTCTCCAGCATGGATGTTCAAGTGGACTTTAAGGCTTTGTTTTCGATTAAAACCCTTTCCACACTGTTGGCAGGTGAAAGGGCTCTGTCCAGTGTGAACTCTCATGTGGGTCTTAAAACCTTCTTTTCTTGTGAAGCTCATCGGACACAGTTGGCAGGCGTGAGGTTTCTCTCCGGTGTGAATCCTCATGTGGGCATTAAGGGTTTTTCTCTGTGTAAAACTCTTTCCACACTGAGGACACGTGAACAGATTCTCTCCAGTGTGGATTTTTAAGTGGCTTTTAAGGCTTTCTTTTAGACTGAATCTCCTTTCACAGTGTTGGCAGCTGAAAGCTCTTTCTCCGGTGTAAACACTCATCTGGACTTTCAGGTTTGTGGTTTCTGTTTTATAAGTCTGTGAGTAATTCAAAGATTGTTCTCCAGCCATGAGATCATGATATTTGTCATTCTGATTTTTCTGTTTCATTTCATTCAGACTCTCCTCTTTCAGCGCCATCAGGTCTAGAGTGAACAGAAACAAATGTTAACGCCAGTTTAATGCCACAAAGACATGAACACCTTTAGACATGTAAAACATCAACACAAGCCCAGTCACATCTGAATCTCATTCAGCAAATCACCACCAGGTGGCGCAAATGGTGTTGCTCATTAAAGCTGGAATTGTGTCACTCACTTGTAAATAAAGATAAAATTCAATAAAATGAGTAGTAATACTAATAACTAGGATTCTTTTGGCTGATTCTGATACCGATATTGGTCAATTGCATAAAGTAGAACTTAAAAAAAAAAAAAAAATTGTGATTTGTTTACGAGCAGAATTGGTATTTAAATGTTTCTGTGTTCCTCTGTTTTATTAACTGGCTTGAGTAAAAATAATATCTGTTAATAAAGTTATTTTAAAAACTTTTTATTTGTCAATAATAATAATAATAATAATAATGTACAGTGTTGTCTTTGCTCAAAGAAAAAAAAACAAAAAAACAAGAGGGTCTTGATCTGGTTTCTTGTCATAGACAAAACATCATCATCATTTTGTCTATATTTTGACCAAATTTATTTAATGAAAGAAAAAACTGGCTACGCTTTAAAGACAACAAGTATTTTTTCAAGCTATTTAAAAATCTTTGCAGCATGGATTAAAAAAATGCTCCTCCTATGGCTTTGAAAAGAAAAAACATAATAGATTAGTAGGCTGTATGTCACTTTTTACTATTACATTGAGAAATAATGTAGACTCAAATACCGTAATTCAAAATATTTACAAACATTACATTAGTTCCCTTCTCTCCACAACAAATCCTCTGATGTTGTATTTAGACTAAATATAAATGTTTAGCTGAAATTAATTAATTTACAAGTGAAACTGAAGCGTACCTCTCTCATTCTGCACCAGTCCAAATCTTTCCACATTCACAGCGTATCTGGATGTTCAAATATTACTTATTATTACGTAAACTATAGTCTTTGTTCTTCACTCGCATTATCAGCGTAAAATATAATCCTTCACACGGGCCAGGGGTCACCGAACTTGACCCTGGAGGGCCGGCGTCCTGCAGAGTTCAGCTCCAACTGACCTCAACACCCGTCTGGAAGATTGAAGCATACGATTAAGAGCTCGATCAGCTGCTTCAGGTGTGTTTGATTAAGGCTGGAGCTGAACTCTGTAGGACACCGGCCCTCCTGGACCGAGCAATCACTGTAGATGTTACTCCGTAATTTATGGTCATTCCGACACTGGGCGGTCATTCATATAGAAGCAAAACATCATTCAAACGATAAAGCTTTTGTAAAATAAAAAAAACGAGTTTTTGCTGTTTCAGTTTATTTTCCCATTAACTTTGGAGTGTATTACAGTGATCCAAAACTTAGCAGTATTTGTTCTTCCGTTTTATGAAGCTGTTAATGATTTAAGTGTATTATATTTTGCGTATAGGCCCATTCATTTCTTTTCTTGTAGCCTATATAGTTTTATTCTGTTCACAGCAGATGCAGGTGTGTGATGTGACCTTGTGTGAATCCGTGTTCTACACTTTCCTGCCAGTTTTGCTGGTTTCAACACACAAAAGTTGCATATTACCTGCCATTCACTTTCACTGAAATGTAGGCCTAACACTGGACGGTTTGTGCCATTTTCTCGGATAAACACCGGGCGTTGTTATTGTGACTTGCTGATGATAAATGTATAGCTGAGCTTCACTGACATTGACTGAATTTTCACTGGACCACACCAACCGTTTCTGAGCTCATGTTCATTTTTATTAAGCAGGGACTATGTTCATTGGCATTTTCTAAATCGAAAAATCTAAATAAAAAAAATACAAGTAAAAATACATAATATTTTCTATCAAATATTTATTGTTTTCCTTTCAGTAGAAGTGTTGTTATTTTACTGGCTTGTGTTTTTTTTAATTCTGGTATCATTAAATTTGAGTTAAATTAAAAAACATAAGAAATTATTTTATATTACTTTATAAAACAGTAAATAAATATTCCGAAGCATTTCCGGTTTCAGCCCAGAATTTCCATTTCAGTGCATCCCAACATATTACATGTTTAGATTTTCATACAATAAAATGGGGCCATGAAAATGTTTTGGAGGCGGCTGCAGATGCTGGCGTTTCCTCCGCTGTCGTGCACACATTCACTACAGAACACTGCTCCAGCGGATGACGTAGGATTGTAGGTGTAGTGTAAGATCTGGTGAGGAGTGATGAACCGGTCATGAATTACAAGTACAAAACAAGGATCTATGAAGAAAAATGTTGGAGGAACTCAAAAGCCAAGAGGAGAAAACTTTGCTAAAAGAAAAAAAGAAAAAAAAAAAAAAGTTAATTTTGCTTCCTCTGTTGCTGTTAACAAATCTTGTTTCTTGTGAGACTGGTATACTCTCACCGGACCTTACACCACACCAATCATATTAGTTCATTTTAGTGAACACCCTTCAAATCCTTAAATTGCTGCCAGCCAATCGCTGCATTGCTGATCGATGTTTTGAGCATCAACACATCTGCCCTTTCCAGGGAACAAGAGAATGCAGACTAATCTTAAGACGACATAATGCAGGTATTTTAATCAAACCTGCAAATTCATACGAGGAACTAAATCAGCCAGAGATCAGTTACCGGCGTCTTTCGAATCATCTCAGATATTAAGTGAGGTATGAAGATCGGAGCCCGGTTGCATAAAGCACCTTAAATGTAATTTTCCCTTAAGTTTCCCTTACACTTATGGGCGCTGCATAAAATATCCCTTAAATCTTAAGAGTTTCTTTAGTTGAAACGTCAAAAATCCTTAGAATTTCTCTTAAGTATCCCTTAAAAGTGTTGCATAAAGCCCCTTAGCTGTCATTTAACATAAGGTATGGAAAATGTCACCTTAAGTGTTTCACAGCGCACTGATTCAATCCACGATCGTCCTCTTTATATGTTAAACAGATTTTAATTAAGGCCTTTATTCACATATAACCATTGATTTAATTACATTCACATATAATACCTCAAACATGAGTCCGTCACACACGAGAACAAATTTATATTTTATTCCTGAATTTTCCTACATATTTCCTCGATATGATTTGAAAAACACACATAAGCTGTATATTGTCATAATCGTGTGTTTATTGTGCTTATGTTTCAGTTTAGCTGCAGCCATTACTGCTGTATTTCATCATAACATACTTATGTGAGTCCGGATTGGACTTTCAGCGCAAGAGCGCCCTCCGGCTTCGAGTATGAATGAAACATACGCTTCATAAAGTTCACATCACCTCAGAAACTCAATAAAATGATTTTTCAGAATTTTTCGTTTTGAGTGAATTGTCAGTTTGAGTTTCCGTCTCACTTGGTCCTTCTCATTTACATTTGATTTTCTTTTTTGTTCTCCTTATCCGTGTTATATTGTTTTCTGTGAAAACTTACACCGCTATCTGCATTAACAAATAACGTGTCCATGTAGAATTTTTAACGGCAAACCTTGAGTCGCTGTCGTAAAACACTTAACGGTTTCCCTTTAGTAAAGGAAGTGTTTAAGGGATTATATGCAACATCCTTAAATCACCCCCTTAGGGAAAGGGAAATCATGTCTTAAGTTTCATACTTAAGGGGAAAACTTAAGGTTCTTTATGCAACCGGGCACAGAGCCCTCGTCCACACATCACAACAACAACAACAAACTACACTTTTAACCACAGTTCGAACCACAGATACTCTCTAGTAGAGTTACACACGCTCACATAATTCAGTGACATAAATGAATGATCTTCATTGCTTTTTAACTGAGCTGTAGATATGGGTTTAATGTTGCACAAAATAAATGTTTTGGCTATTCTTTTATTATTTTTCTTTTCTTGCAACGTCATTCATTTTGTCACGAGTTACATGTAGTAAATACAGTAAAGAGATTCATGATGAAGAAAGACTTTGAGAGTCAGACCAACCTGTTTGTTCCTCAGTGTCTTCATGTTTGACTTCAATCCTCACGTCTTCACTCTCATCTTTAATGAACGGTATCTTTGTTTGTTGTTCTTCAGTATCTTCATGTTTGACTCTGAATGTTTCTTCAATCTTCACGTCTTCACTCTCGTCTTTAATAAACGCCATCTTTAAGTGGATCTCAGTCTCTTCAGCAGGAGTTTTTCTGTGTGTTTAAGATGAGAATAATGAACAAACTAAATGTGTGTGTGCGTCTCAATCAGCTCCCTAGTTCAGTAGTCAGTGCACTAGTAAGGGAGTCAGTCACAGTCACAGTTCATGGACTCAAATCACCTGATTACACAAAAACACTCACAACTAGCACTGCACATTAATAGAAGAACACAGATCACACACACAGTTAATACTCAGGTATGTGTGATGTACATCTGGTGTGTATTGATTTGTGGATTATATTTACTGCATTAGTCTTTCATGTAAACATTGTTAGTGTGTTTGTAAAGTGCTCATTACAGATGTCTGTGTTGCTCTTGTTGAATTTACACTGGTTTTGTTCATTAGCCTGAGTAAACACATCAGTGTGACTTTAGAAAATACACAGCTCGTTTAAAAGACCACTACAAAAACGGGCTGCATTGATTTAAACATTTAAAAACAACCTTTAAAAACGCACCTTTTTCCAGTCGAAGCACAGATGAAGGTGTGCGGCGCAGCCTCGTGACGTCACGTCGCCGCGCCAAAATAAAAGTCCCGCTCAAACGAGTAAAACGAGTGTCGACACCGAAAACATATTCAAGCAATAAAATAAAGGATTGGTTCGAAGGATAAATCACAGATTTTTAAAGCGATCAATACCACTGAGATTTGTTTTCAAAGCTATGTGTAGGCAGTTGTGAAGTGATTCCAGAGCATTTGTGACATTTTCAATCGTCCGGTTTTTTAATTGCATCAACTTTACAATCAAACAAGGGACATAATTGCTTGTTCAGCCCATGTTAAACATAATTAAAAATAGAACAAAAAAATTACATCATCATGGCTGCTTATCAACCCTGAAAGTCACCTCTGTTTTTGGAACTGAAAGTTGAGGTTATCCTATCCATACATTTACCCGGGTAGGTCACATAACCTGCTTTTTGGAGCACTCCCTAGATAGTCTCTCTCAAAATGAAAACTACAACTTTATCATCAACTCAAAACACATTTTAGTCCTTTGTCACATTTTTGTCCTTTTCAGAGCTTGACAAGTACTAGAGAGATCTTTTGCTTTCTGCAGGAAATGTGACCCTGAACCACAAAACCAGAACCGAATAAAAATAGCCAACAATACATTGTATGGGTCAAAATGGTCAATTTTTCTTTTATGCCAAAAGTCATTAGGATACAAAGTAAAGATCATGTTCCATGAAGATATTGTGTTAATTTTCTACCGTAAATATATAAAAACTGATTTTTTTAAGTATCAATATGCATTGCTAAGAACTTCATTTGGACAACTTTTGTTTTTTATCAGTGCTGTATAAAAAAAACTGACCCTTTTGACTGATTTTGTGGTTCACAGTCACAAATAATTATGTGTTTTTAGAGACATGGGGGTGAGTAGGTGATGGCAGAATTTTCAGCTGGACTATCCCTTTAGGAAAAATAAATTCAGATCTGACTATTTATCACAAAAAATGAGGCACAAAGTACAGTGTTAAGAAAGAGAAACGGTTAAATATGTATTTGTGAAGTGTGTTTTTGGTTTTGGATTTAAATCATTTCCATGTGTTTTGTTGATCTTTGTGTGTGTCCGTTAGTTAAAGCGCTGGAAAAAGCAAAACACAGACAACATCTTCCCTTGTAATGACTTGCAATGAAAAGCTTTTCTAAACCAACAAAACAGAACATGTTTTTACTCCACAATGTCAGCAGAAAATATATACCATACTGTAATAAAGGCTGTCAATTAGTAATAGATTATAAATAGACATAAATATTATGAAAATACCTGAGATTTATTCACAAGTTTCCTACGCCCTATGCGGCCTTGTGTCAGAAGTGGGAGCCTCTTCCGGTTCAAAGTAAACAAGCGGGACGTGATACTCATTCATTCAACAGTTGACTGGTGTTAGATCACTGTCTCCATGACTAGACAATTAAGATCCAGCCCCGGGCGCCAGATCCCATCAGAAAATATCAGTTTGTCCAGTATCAGAACAACTCGTCAGCAGAGAGGTCTAATACCCAAACCCTGTTAACAGGAGGTCTTGTCTGGTCCCCAAAATACCCAACACACTATTAACAGTCTTCTGTCAGCCAAGAAGTTGACTGAGGAAAAAACCAATGAAAGTGAAGAAAAGAAGCAGGAGACGAAGTAATGATGATAAAAAGGAGCAAAGTTTACTGAATAGTCTTAGTTGTGTATGTGTCAATGCTCAGATTTCGTCTGAAGAACACAAACACAACAAGTATTGTTATACACAACAACATCCCATAAACCTTGTGTTTCCATAAACATTCCCTTGTGTCTCTTATTCATGAAGACAAACAGCCCTTGAAACCACACAGTCATAAGACTAAACAACAATGGAAAAATATATATAAAAAACAACTATAATATAATATAAATGACTAATCAATTCATGAATCAACAAAATGAACATATAAATGACTATAATGATTATTATAAATGATTATATGATTAAATGATTAATGATAATAAATGAATTAATGAATGAAAAATACATGAAAAGAAAGCAAAACAACACAAATGTATGGTTGCTCTGAGGCAAAACACACAGTTTGCATTTGAGGATCATCTGACCTTCACAGGAGTGATGGGCAAATGAAGCCTCGTGAATCACCAAGACTTTCCTTTGACTGTTTCGGGAAAAGATTCAAAGCTTAGAGGGTGTCGAAAACAGCGCAGTGGCGGTTAGTAAAAAATGAAGGAGCCAAAAGCCTGTAAGTTAAAGCTCCGTCGGAAGAATCATTCACCACAATTTCTATAGATCAATCCATGTTATATGCACAAATAAAAGCCTAACCATGTGTGTGTGTGTGTTTGTTCGTTGAATTTCTGACTCTGATAAATTCATTTACCTGTTGAATAGTGCCATTAAATGCCGAACATTAAGACACATAAAAGTGAATCGTGCACATGACTGGACAGAAAGTGAGGCTTCTGGGATTTCTATGTTCATCTGTCATGCCCTTTAACACAAGCTCTGGTGTCTCGGTTCAAATGTCATTTCACTAATTGACAGTCATTCAAGATTTAGCATCCAAACTTGCTAATGATGTGGGAACACAAATTCAAAAAGCATATGTTGTCCATAAGAACATAATACGATCTCTCATAAAGGTGTGCATCTTTACAAAGTAATCAATGGTCTAGAAAACACTTTGCCTCTTCGCTAATTAACACACAAAATACCACTGGTATACTACATCCGCCACCTCACCAGAAGTTGTACACACATTCTTTTTTACAGTAGCGCCCCCTACATGTGTTTATAGCACTTAATAATGACGAAACCCATAAAAAAAAACACTCAAACCATCAGAACTCAACCAAATCAAAAAGCGTGTTTAAAAAAATAAAGGTATGTATTGAACCATGGGATATAGCTGTACTGTTGCATCCCTAATAAACACAAGCCCACAATCAACTGAAGGCACTACAGGGATTTCTGTTGTGAATCAAGTTTGTGTCTCTAGAAGAGGTCGTTCTTCTGATACCTAAATGAAACAAAGAACTCTTGTTAGTTCCTCAAAATAACAAACATCTATTGTTATATATATAAGGGCTATTTACTTTTAATAGCCAGTAAGAGAAAATCAGTGAGAATAATTCATTTAATTCTGTATTTGTAAATTGAGTGAGAAATTAAATACTCACAATGTCATTTTCATTAAGATATGTAAATTTCTTCTGTTTGTAGGCTTTAAAATTGCGCTGAAAAACGCATTCACAAATAATATCCGCCTTCAGTGGCCCACAAAGATGATTGAAAAAGAGATCAGCAGCATTAGTTGTTTTGTAATGGGCTATAAACAGCTCCTCACTATATTTGAACAAACATTTTAGATGTTGTTTCTCCTCTTCATTTTTTGTACTGTAATTATTAAATGTCTATTCATGAAAGATGTACGTACCACCCTTAGAAATGACAGGAGTGCACCCACGCTGAGAACTGTTTGGGTAAAGCTGAATTTTCTTCCCTGTATTTAAAAAAATATGTATGATTTGGTCTCCAAAATACAACTGCATCCTGTGAACAAGTTTACCATTTTTAACAAAGATCAGATTGTGAAAACCCACCTCACCATAAACCAGAACATCGAAGCGAATGCCATATCCCTTGATCAGGGTCCTGGTGTCTTTGCCGTCACTGCTCTTGTAATACTTAGCAAACCTTTAAAGATTTCACAAAACCACTCCTTTATTTTCAGAACTTTTTTCTGAAGAATCATGTTTACTAGTAACAGTACAAACTCCTGTTACCGTAAGTTGTGCACTGGTGTTTCGCTGCTTTCTGGGTCCTTCTTGTCTAGTCTGCGGAAGGAGTACTGCGGGACACACGGGCCCCAATTCAGGTTACAGTTCCACTGGATCTGCACCGCCATCACTCCACCCTGAACACAGAAAACACTCAAACATTTAGTCCTACAGCACAGGAACACACACATTACTCAGCAGAGCATCATACAAGAACCAAAGCTTATTCATGAAAAATAAAAGTTACTGACATAGACTGCCATGGTCTGAAAATCCTCTTGAGCCTCTTCAAAAATATCTTTGACTCTGAAGATTGGGCAGTTAGGGTCTGTGTTTCTGTTAAACACACAATTTGCCAAGTAGGACCTGGTTATGTTTGGTAGGATATTCCTTCTGTGAGAAATCAAGAAATAAAGAACATTACAAGTAAGTAAATTAAGTAAAAAATGAATGTGTTTGATTTTTAGCACTTCTATTGCACATGGATTGTAGTTGTAATATGGAAATAAAACGGTGCTGAAATATGTGTTAGATGAAGGTGAACTCTAAAGAACATACTTGTTGAAGTCAAATTTGGTGAATCGAATATTATTCTTTATGAATATTGTGAAGTTTTCGGCATCTGTCAGGAGTGCTGGACTGACATATCAAGGCAAAAACACAAACGTTATAAGTAACTTTGCTGCTGAAATTACAAAACCAGTATCAGTTTTTTTTTTTAGTTTAGTATGAGGTGATCATACTAGATTAGATTAGTATGAGGCGAGAGTTTTACTTTGGAGGTTCAACTTTCTTCTCCACAGGACACCAGCCTGACACCTCACACGTCTTCTCCGAGTCTGAGTAATGGACACATCTGCCTGTCTGAACACCTAGAACACAGGCAAGTATAAATAGTCAGTACTTCATAGCCATAAAGAGTATTGTTTTATCTTCAGTGTAGAGATTGAGTCTTACCGTTCCCCTGAACATCCTTAAAGCCTTTGGTGCAGTTCATGTCAGATGTGCAAACAGATTTCTGGGTTGGATACTAAAAGGAATGTTATACTAATTAAAGTCAAATAAATGCTATTCGTTTTTAATGTCCGTAAAAATAAAATCCACATTTTTAAAATCCAATATTTTGTTCAAATCATTGTTATTTGGTGCTTTAATAAACACAAAATCTGGGTTATTATATGGTACTTCTAATCTTACATATTAACGAATAAGAAAAAGGTAACATATTAAAGGATTATTCCATTTTATGCTCCTTATGATGGTTGAATGTGCTCTGATTATCTGTAAGGATTAAACAAGACATGGTTTGTAGTAGTAATTGAGGTCCACATCCATCTGTTTTCCATGCTGCTTACTACGGGACGCAGGAGTGCTGACGTACAGCCACGGGATCAGAGTGGAGAGGTTAGGAGAACATTCTGGGAACCTTCAGAGAACTTTCAGGGACCAGCTGAAGCGGCTTGAATGATAGGATAACACGCAGCTTGTTGTGTTAACATTTTGGGCATTAATGCTAATCTGCACAGTATATGCTTTACAATTTGGTCATTATCACTTGGTACATTAAGTCACATGGGATCAGTTTTTCTAAGCAGGGCAAATTAGCACAAATAAAGGATAAAAAAAAATAAAGAAGCCACAGTACATTGAACCGGAAGCCAAAAAATGACTTGGTATTGCGTGACTCCTACTTCAGGGTTCCAGCGTCTTACTAAATCAGAATCAGAATCAGAATCAGAAAGAGCTTTATTGCTAAGTGTGCTTACACACACAAGGAATTTGTCTCTGTGACAGAAGCTTCCAGTGCACAGACAGGATCACAAGTGACAAGACACAGAACTAAAAAAAATAAACAAGTGATTAGAATAAATATGTGAAAGACAATACACAATAGACAATATAATGTAAGTACAGATGTGCTATATACAAATTATACAAGGGAGTTGAATGTATGGAAGATAAATAAACACAGAGGACATAAGGTAAGTAATTATGTGTTTATTTATAGTGTGATCTGCTGCAGAAGCCAGCAAAATTATGTGAAGGCCATAAGAAAAATAAAGACAAGGATGTGACAGAAAAGTTTTATGATAACATTCTATGATATGAGTCCTCATGTTTTGCTTGTATATAGAGTCACTCTAATACGACCTTTTGACCACCTTTTTGCAGCTGTCTTGATAACACTGGGTATGTAAAATCTTTGACGCGACTCCCATGAGCGCAGAATCGTGACAAATGTTAGTACAGAGTGACATAAAAGTCACATGATGTCAGACCTTTTGGACTTTTTTTGTGTGTTTTTCCTGTGTTGCCCTTATTTGGTCTTCCTGTTCCGTTTCTCATCTATTACGTCACTGTCTGATTGTTCACCTGTCTCCCCTTGATTGGTTGGTTCCTTGACACCTTGACACCAATTCCACAATGACTATTCAGACTGAGGTCACATTGCAAAACATCTGACCTTCTATCAGATTTAGTACCACATACAGAAGTGGCACAAATTGGAACTGAAAAAATCTGAATCCATGTGGTTTGTGCTGTTCACACTGTCATACGAAAAACAGAAAAAAATGGATTCGGGCCACATTTGTCTGTGAACGTAGCCTAAGTCAAAGACAGGTAAATCAAACTGTTTCATTTTATATGAAACAAAATAAAACAGTTTGATTTACATTAAATGAAAGTCAAATTCATCCGATTTCCCCTGTTTAGGGAGTGTAGGGAACATGTCAGTCGGAACACAGTCTAGTCATGGAGCTTTCTTTGAACTAGCTGCTCATCTCAATCAGGTTAAATAAGAGAGGCGTGCGATATGTGCCGAAGATAATGAAAGATCCTGATGCTGAATCAAGTAATATACAGTACCTCTTAAGAATCGAGATTTCTGAAAAATGCAGATCTTGCAGATTTCTTATGCTTTTCACATTTAAATGACAACATTGACATAATTTCCTTATTAAGAGACAATGAGGTATCTTTTTAGTTTTTTTGTGCATGTGTCTAATAGGAAGCAATGAGAAAAGAACATATTTTTTCATGTCTTACCTCTGCACATTTTGACTGTGTTTGGTTTGGCGTGATGATCATGTTGGTCATCAGAAAGAAAGAATCGTCATCCTGCGTCATGAAAAAACATGTGATAGAATGTAACTATCCCAGAAGACATGCATGCTGGTCTACAGAATGTTCGCCCAAGCCTGGTTTCTCCATTTTCTTGCTGCTGTCGCAGAACAAAACCTGAACTACATTAATCTGGATTATGGTAGTATCATCTTCTGTAGAGCTGATTTATAGGCAAACCACATCCTGCAACATTGACACTGGTATTGAACTGAACTGAATCAGGCTGAATAACTGCATTGCTGCCTTTTGTAAAACTGCTTTTTGCTGAATTGAACTTGTTTCAAATTAGTTGACTCGTTTAAACTGGTCCTTTAAGAGTTGGTTGCTTAAGACCAGCTCATGTCCAGCAAGGGACCAGCTAAAGCGGTTTTAATGATATGATAACAGTTAACTTGTAAAATAAACGTGTCGTGTTAACATTTTGTGCGTATATGCTAATCTGCACAGTATATGCTTTACAATTTCTCTCTTCTACCACACGCTCTCTGTTCTCAGCTTTCCAAAACACACATCAGTGTGATTCTTTTATTGAGTGATAGTGTGTTCAATCAGTGACATGATTAATAGATTTACTATCCAGTGTCTTCTCATCATTTCCACAACCTGCCTCCCTTGGTGTGTTTACACATAGAAAAGATGAAAAAACATTGCATTGTTTAGTTTTCTATCAGAACAATGGTCTATTATTACTATTATTCTATTAGTTACTATTGCAATTCTCGATGTTGAATAAATGACATATACAATGGTGACCTTTTTCAGAATCACAACCAAAAAATCTAAATACACCGCAAACTCAATAGCAGAAAGTCAGCACAATCCTGCAAGTGTGTTGACTAAATAAAGCAGTTTCCCACAACTCAAAGTGGTGTGACGTCAAATTCTCATTCTCTATTGTAACATTAACTTTCATTGCTATTTTATTTTGAACAAATCCCTTTTTTAAACATCTGCCTTGTAAAAATACATATTTTTCTTAATTGATATGTGGTCACTCTCCAAAATATAACACTATTTTTTTTAAATATCCAAAATTCGAAACATTCCCAGTGAAATAAGGGATATATGGGAGATATATGTGAAAACTATCATATATAGTTCTAATTGAACTGCAGAGTTTAGCTCTAACCCTGAAAAAAACCTCACTTGCCTGTAGCCCTAGTAATTCTGAAGACCTTGTTTAGTGTGTTTGATTAGGGTTGGAGCTAAACTCTGCAGGACAGTGGCCCTCCACAACATTGCCTATGGCTGGTATATAAACCCAAACAAACCCGAGTGAACGGTGCATTACTGTACCATCCCAAAGAGGCACAGAATCACTTTCTAAGACTTTCACATTAACTGTTCCCTCCTGGTGGAAAGACCTGCCCAACTCAATCCGAGCAGCTGAGTCCTTAGCTGTCTTCAAGAAACACATCTCTTCCATCTATGCTTGACCCTCTGATACTAAGACTCTCTATTCTATATTTATTCTATCTACTTGTTTTCTTTGTATTTATTGTAAAATGATCCCCTAACACTTCTGTTCTCTATACTTTTTCTAATCTTTCAACTTTTCTTTGGAAAAAAAAAAAAAGAACCTCTAACACAGAGGTGTCAAACTCGCAGACTTTAGTTCCAACCCACACATAACATATGTGATTTTCAAATAAGTCTAAATGACCAGATGGATCAGGTGTGTTTAATTAGGGGCCAAGCCCTGAAGGGACATAGCCCCTATTGCGTTTGTATGTGTTCTTTAATACTATACCTTTTAAATGGGAGTAAGTGGCAGCCCTATGAACGGAATATAGGATGAAATGATGAAATTTGGCACACTTGTAGTGGTGGGCCTGAAAAGTGATCTGACCAACATTGTGATCTCTAGGACCAACTCTATAGCGCCACCACCAGTTCAAATATTCACTTTTCAAATGGTTATAACTTTTGAATGCTTCATTCTAGAAAAATGAAACTTAGTCATGCTGATCACATTCAATAGCTCACATTAAGACACCGCCCATTACAGTAGCAGCCATTTAAAAAAAAAGTACAGTATTCAGGTTTTTTTGGCTACTCAAAATTGATCCAGTTCTTCCCAAAATTGGCTCAGATGATCTTTGGACTGAGCTGCACAGAAATGATTAACAGAATTTTTTTTTCTTTTTTCAAAAGTTATGATGTCACAAACTTAACGAAGTTGACCCAAAATTGGTTCAGAGGCTATATCTCGGCCAAACTTTGATCAGTTGTAATGATACTTGGTATGCCTCATCAACACCACAATCTGAGGGTCCATACCAAATTTGAGAATAGCAGCACCTATGAGATATGAAAAATGGCTTAAAACTTAATTTAATTAAGTTAAAAGTACATAATTAAAAATAATTGAAATAATTTTGCTTATAACTTTTGAACAGTTGGTCAGAACTTGGTCATGCCAAATCTATGGATATCAATTTGGACCAGAAATGGATCAGCTGAAGCATGAGTGCGCCATTTTGTAATTTGTCATAAACTGCAGTATCTTTTAAACTATTTGACACATCTGCACAAAAATCAGTGGGGATTGTCGACAGTATGTACTGAAGGTACCTGAGAAGTTTAAACACAGCGCCACCTATGTTTATGTTTGTATCATTTCATTCCCGGGGTTATGTCGATTCTCATGATGTCTCATTTGTCATTTTCCATCAGTATGTCTGTCCATAATATTGAAGTAAATGAAAAACTACTCCCATAAATTCGCTACTCCTCCCATAAATTTTGTCCAATTTTGTCCAAAATCAGGTCTGCAATTTGTGCACTGACAGAGGGTTGTACTATGTTAAACCACTGATCCTGAAACTTTTAGGTCGTGGGTTCGAATCCTGTGTGGGTGATCTTACTAAATTGTGTGTAATGTGTCATTTTAATTTCTTTATTATGTGGGTAAGCATTGTACTTTTCTTTGTATCTTTTTTTCCTCTTAGTTTAGCAATGAAAGTGTTTTTTGTTCATTTTGGGCATTCAGGGTGTGGCCCTGTTATCAATGCTTGCAGATATATTTAGAGTTGAATCTAAACTGTGCAGGGCGGTGGCCCTCCAGGAAATGAGTTTGACTCCCCTGCTCTAACACTATTGTTCTCTATTCTAAGTACTTGTTTTCTTTTTGTTTGCTATGTGTACAGCATTAGGCTAACAGAGGCTTTTCACAGCACTTACATATTTTGCTAGCTTTGATTGCTTCTATTTTTTCTCCTTTGTAAGTTGCTTTGGATAAAAGCATCTGCTAAATGTAAATGTAATGTAATTCTTTTAAAACAGCAATAACATAAAAACTCATTAGAACAACTTCATTATAAGATTCACAATTGTAATGACACTGTAAATAATAGAGCAAACAAAGCATGCGAAAACTCTTTCTGTGAGTAGCTTCTCTGTAATCTCTGTATAATCGGTATCAACAGATTACCTCAGGTGAAATGACATAGTCAGCCACATCCCATATCTGTTCACCGAGCTCGCTGCTGTTTATTAGAGCGATGCCTTTCACCTTGGTGGTGACGGAGCTGACAACGCTGTCGGTGTCCTGGTCGCCTTGACTCAGAAACACATACCTGTACATATCAACACAAGTACACATTACTATGGTACATACTATTGTATTATTACATACTATGGTAAACTGGAATTTTTAACAGAGTTTGAAATGAACAAGTGTGGTTTTCACTTGTTTGCAAATAATTAAGGTTAGAAGAAGACTAAACTGTAAATTGTTGACTGAATAATTTTCTAATGTCATTTCTTTAAGCAACTTACCAGAGAAGATACAACATCACCATGAACTGTAAAAAGCGAAAAGTCCCTCCAAGCCAAGTGGATTTTACCACTAGTATTTGTGGTGTAGAGTATTCACAAAAAAAGGCACAAAAACAGTTCTTATTTTCATTATCCCTGTCATTACACATGCTTCCGTGTTGAGCTTTCAACTCTCACTTTCACTTTGTCTTTTCTCTCTCTTAAGGTATGGCTACTTATGCCCTTTTTTCTTTCCTGTTAACTCTTTCTCTGCCAGTTTATTTTTTTAAACAGTTGCCAACACTATTTCTGAATATTTTCAGAAAAATTTCATGACCTGCAGAATTTTTTTTTTGAATGAACATCTAAACATACAACATAGCAAAAGAAAAAAACAACAACAAACAAACATCCAAAAAAACCCTAGTTTCTTTTCTTTTTCAACACTTTTTTCGCAGACTACATCTAGATTGTTTTCTGAATGATGATCACAATGCAGATGGGAGTGTTTATGGACTTGGTCAGCTCCAAAGCTTCAGAGTCATCTGCAAAATGCATTTACAGAGAGGAACAGGCTAAACTTGTTTATCTCACAAACAGAAGGCGACTGGACTGGGCCAGCTGAGAAGAACTCTTATACAGTGTAAGTAATGTTTCTTATTGGCATTAGATAATGTGTTGTTGTGACATAAACTTGAACGCATTTACTAGTTGGACTTTTTCAAAACTATAATTCTAAAAAAGCAACATCTGGCAAAGACCTTATCAGAGGTGCAACCCACACCAGTGGAACAGAGTTCTCCTCAGATTTGAGATCTTTATTTTTGGTCTGTTCCACTGACATGGGACTGAGATCCTATTTCCAACCACAATGAGGCAATAAAATTGATACCAAACATGAAAAGGTTATGATCATGGTTTTTTAAGAAAGAGTAAATGCATTATGCAAGTGTCTTCCAACACTTCTAAGTCACCTTTTAGCGACCTGGGCCATATGCCCAGGGGACAAGGAGGGGGCTTACGGATGGGTGAAGGGGCAGATGAACAAATGGTCTTTCTTCCAGATCTTCCTGCCAGATTAGAAAGTTTATTGTTTTGTTGCATGGCATGTGTTGCGAGAACTCCTTGGGTTTTAGCTTCACGAGGAGATCAAGGCACCCTTTCAAAAGGAATTAAAATAATCATTAAAAAAATAATCACAACAGTAACAACAAGGAATTTAAAATAAAAATGATTTAAAAATTGATTTAAAATAATTTAAACTGTTAAGAATACAAATGATTATACATAAAATACAGTGCAGTCAGTCTGTGCTCATTCAGTAAATACACAGCTAAACAGATGAGTTTTGAGTCTGGATTTACATGTGGCTCATGTTTTAGCACATTTGTTCTCTTCTGGAAGCCGATTCCAACTGCGGGCGGCACAGATTCCCCCTGTCTGGTGTGAACCCTTGGTATTTCTAACTGACTCGATCTTAATGATCTGAGTGGTCTGGTTTATATTCAGTAGGGCTGCACGATTATAACAAAAATCCTAATTGACGATTATTTCCTTCAAATTGTAATTGTGATTATTAATTACGATTATCACAATTTACATTGATTTATGTTTTAAATAGCTTTATACCTGTAGGAGCCGAAATGTTCAATTAAGGTGATGTGTTATTTTCATTGAGCACTGAGTGGTGCTGTGACTTTGACTGTGATTTAAGTGTATAGGTGTCCCTCCTACTGTGGTAGGCAGGCGTTTGACCCGGAAGGGCAAAAGGAGTCTGATATCACCGAAACTTCCCTTTAACTTAAGCTTGGAAACTGAATTAGACATTATGCACTCTGAAGTTTTGTGAAGTCTTGTGTCGACGCAATGAAGAATGGTCTTCTCGTGCCTTATGGAGTGATTCAGCGAGGAAGAAACAAAGTAATAACATAACATCAGCGTAAGAAAACTCAGTCACTTTAAGTGTTAGATTTACCTTTTACAATACCATTGTTTGAAGCAACTGCAGGCCATAATGTTATATAAAAAAAAAAACAAGCTGAAACACTCTTCCTGAAAAACTTTCATTGCTTTTCCCGTTGCCACAAATGTCAATATATTGGTTTGGTTTATTTAAATTAAAAAAAAAAAGTCAAAATATGCATAGCATAATAATGTTATGCTAAACAATGGAAAAACTCAAGATAACCCGTAGAAAGAAAAAAAAAAAATTTGCCTTATCAAGTATTTTGACCTCGAACACAAGCCATAAAAACACTTCAAGTTTTCAGGAATGATCAACACCAAGTTTAGGGATGCACACAAACAAGTCACAATGTTCCTCCAGTGCTGACTACTCTCTCAGAGAGATGCACAAATACTTTAGAGTGCTGAGAACAGTTTAGCATGTTCCTTCCACCAGACCAAAGAACTGTCCTCACGACAGCAGCAGCACATGAGATCAGACTGTAGCTCAGCAGTTATGGCCGTGTCTTGGAGACTGTGGGGAAATGATGATGCTGGTCTGTGGTCGTCATCCACTTGGTTGAGGCGTTTAATAAAACAAAGGCAAACATTTAGTTTATCTCATAAAAGATAATGTCTTATGTCTATTTCTAGTATAGTAAGGAGTATTTATTAATGTAAAATTAATACTGAAAATGGAACAAGAAAGACCAAATAAGGGCATACACTGGGAAAAACACACAAAATAGTCCACAGGGGTGTGACATAAGCTGCAGTCAAAAGGTGTGTTGGACTCAACGTAGCGCTGCGCAGCTCGATCAAATTCTGACTTGAAGCAGTGCATGCCGGTTAGAAATTTTGTCCGACTTGAGGCGGCGCTGACGCCTCGTGACTGTCACGTGTGGCATCAAAATACCGCGATAGCGATTCGAGAGCAGCGACTGACTCAGCCGGCGCAGTTTGTTCAGAGCGGCTGCAGGAGCTCTGATGATCACATGACTGTTTCACGATTGGCCAGATTCACCGCGTGACAACGATCACGTGTGTTTTGAGTTTATTCTAACATCCTCAAGTCTGATAATGCTGACAAATCTGTGTTTTTAGAACAGTAAAAGTGTTTTTACTGTAGTCGCAATGTTATATTGAGTCACATTTATCATAAAACAGTAATAAAAGCAAATATAACCCCAAGTGTCCGACTTGATGCCTCCGTTTTCAACTCTGCCCGCGACTGCTCTCGACTACTCTGGTTGATCTCCGTCTGTAGCCGTAGATGAAGTCAAACACACCTAAAGTCTCTGCACACCAAAACGCTCGGAGAGCACAAAGGATTTGGTGGACTTTTGCTTGTTTGTGATTGTCAGTTCATAAACAGAATGAATAAGTTAATTACAGAAGTCTGTAAATGTATAGAAATGTAACAAATGTATAGAAATGTAACACTAAGCTGTTGCTCAGGCTGAAATACACTTGATTTCTCTCGCGCTGCATAAAGGAAACCGAATGAAGTTCTCAGTTATGCTGCATGTTGCTGATTTTGAAGGTTAGGGTTAATGGATATTTATATTAAAATGGATGTTCAAGAAATATAAGATGAAGAAATATGAGTTGAGAGCTAATTTAAGACTTGTAGAGCATTTCTAAGTATTTAAGGCACTAAAGCATAAAAATACAGTAGACTTGTAAAAAGGGAGAAATTATTAGTAAGAAATGGTAAAATTACCTTGTTGTTGTGGGTAAATTAATATTTCATCTTTATTTTTTCATTTATTATTATTGTCATGTATTTATTTATTTTATTTGTATTATTTTGCCTGGAGGCTTCACAATAATTAATAACATGGTAAAGAACAAACCCAAGAAAATACTGATGAAACTTTTAGAGTTCAGAAGTTGAGAAGAAACAGTTTCCAGTAAAGTAAAAATGTCAGAGTAATCTGACTGAACCTTTTGACAGACAGTTAAGGTATGATTGGCAATACTGAGATGTTGAGATGCAAGCAGACAAGATTAAGGGTAGTAGAGATGTTTTATTGAGGATTACAGACACGTGGAAAAAAAAACATCTGCATTTTTTTCCCCTCATCCTTTTACTACTCCCATTAAAAAAAAAGTTTTTTAATGCTCAAAAAGTGTTAACAGAGTGATTTAAATTTGATTACAGTTACACACAGAGACATGCATGAAGAAGTGCAGAATATAGCATTAACTGAAAGAAATAACTTTTTTTTTTTTTTCTTTTTTAACATTAAGCTCATTTAGGGTAAATGAAGATAAGCCCATCAAACCAGAGTCTCATAAACACAGAGGGGTACATTTTCCTATAATTTAAAGTGAATGCTGTTCTTCAAATTATATTGAGAGATTGTAAAATAGTTTTTCAAAACACAATAAGCACACTATTTCTTTTTGTAAAGTACATGTATAACTGTATTGTGCTCATTTTCACAGCGGTGCTTCATTATAGACTTTGCTCTTAAACAGTGTTTGGTCTTGTTTACAGCGCTGTCAAAGAACTGGTTAAAATCCACTGACTGCACATTAACCTCTACCTGAAGTCAAGTATTTGTTATTATATTTATTTATTTATTTTTGGCATCATGATTGACTTACTTTTTTGCACTTGAAAAACAAAGACAGAAAAGGAGAAGTAAAACATGGTAAAGATCTGTGAGGCTCTATTCAGCCTGTCCTCTGTGCAAGACTTCTTTCATAATGTACAGGCCAGCCTTGCTCACACCCTAACTCAATGTAAGGAGTGGACAACGTCCCTCTATATACACAGTTTGGGGGTGTCTGCCCATTTTGTAATCTTTGTAATCTACACGTGACCACAGGAAATCGCTGGTTACTCACAAAGAGCATATAATTGCGGCTTCTGCCACAAACTGCTCTAATATGACGATCTTCCGCTTGTATGAAGGTGTTGACAGGTTTGCATTCACCATCAGGGCCCCTGATGTTCCTCCTACTGATTTCACTGGTACACATCTCCACAGTCACACCAGGACCCTGATGCTGATTGAGGAAGTTTTGATAACGACGCCTTATATCTGCTGGTTGACCACGAGTGGAGGACGACACACACAAGAGCAGCAGCAGAATCACTGTATGGATCTCCATCACCTGGTGAACAACACACACATCAAAACACCTTCTGCTGACATTTGACTTACTAAAGCAGTTTAGACACGACTTATCAAGAACATACTTCATAAAATAAATGACTGAACCCTTCATTTGTTTTTACTTGCACACATCTTAGTTATGTTAACCCAGCTGTGCATTTCTTCATACAGTACGTACACTGTTCCAGTCCTGGATTTGGGTTAAAGACACATTTCTTGTATATCTTACACGTCCTGAGTAAAGTTCTACAGTTCTTACCTTGTTGTTCTGGGTAAATGAATATTTTGTCTTCTTTTGCCTGAAGGCTTTTAGAGTAATCAACAGTAACGGTAATGAACAAACCTTAGAAAGCCCTGATGAAACCTGTTCTGAACGCAGTGTTTTCAGAGAATATTAAGGAGGAAGATCAGAGACTGGCATTTTATAGTCTGCCATGAGCATCACAATGTCTCCTCCTTGCACTTCCTTACAAGTCAAACATTTGATACATACACACACACAAATACACATCACTCTCTGTATGGGGGCCCCCTTGTTGCCATGGCAATTTCTAAGTACATGATACGTGTGGCTTCACACTTGCTCAGATGTTGAAGTGTCATACGTTTAACCTAGAAAACTGCAACATCACTCGGACTCGCACAAATACATTATCTTATATTGCGATCAAGCACACCCAATCTTATCTTATCACTTTTAGTAGCTTAAGCAAAAAAATACTTCCCTTTATTGCAATATCATACTTCTGTGCTCAAATGCAGCATGTCTTAAAAAATACAATAAAATACAAGCCACCATCTTTTTTAGGAGGTCCATCTGCAAACATCTCCTTTACAATATGATAACACCTGGTTTGAGCTGTTCTCACCTCTCACATACACTTTACATCTTAATAACCCTTCTTAAGAGGTGAGAGCAGCGGTTTGAATTCTCAGTGTCTCCACATCTTCTGTAACAGAATTTAATTCAGAATAAAAATAATTTCCAAGCAATCAACTCTATCAGCAATTGTATTATCCTCTTATTTATATCTTCTTGTTTTCTGATCAACTGAATTAACCCCCTCCATTTAAAAATCATCCTCTGGTGCTCCTCTGCTTCTCTCTTTTCTTTGCTTCTGACGTTTCCTCCTTTCCTCTTTCTTATTCTGCTTGGTCTGTCGTCTCCGTAACATTTCTACAAACAGGTCATCTAGGTAAATTTCAAGTTTTTCTGGTCCATTATAAATATATTTCCCCTATGAGGTTGTTCAGGAAATGGCACATTAACATCAGCTGATACAACACCTGACTAGTCTGTCAGCACTGCTGGAGTATTTACTGCAAACCGAACATGATCTTTAAACTCCAGACAGTGCAAACGTGGCCTTGGGCAACTGATGTTCCATCACCCTTATTTGTTCTTTCTGCAAATATTTAAAAAGGAAAATTTTAATGATGTTTTTAAGTCTAGTTTATCATACCTGAGCTCCTTCAGGTAGATTTTTAAAAGATCTAAAATATCCACACAGTTGATTTGATTGTTTTACTGTAAATCGGTGGTTGTCAGTTCATGTGATCGAGCTGAAGTGTCAGTAGCATGTGAGTAGCTGATCAAGATCACTTTTTATTTCTTCCAGTGTTTTCCTCCTTGTTTCCAACTGTGGCCATCAGCAGCTTCATTTCAAGGTAGTTTATATTCATATTCACCACATTCATAGTCATATACAAATGTGCATTAACTCTCTTGCATGGTTTGCTTTTTTGAGTTTGAGTTTTTTTAGTGAGTTTTTAGGGAAATGCTGTAATATTGCAATGCTGGTGCAATGCTCAGGTCACCTTGACCACCAGATCCAGTCCGTATCCAGATCAGATGGTCACTGCAGTCCCCCGGATCCAGTCCGAACCCAGCCCAGACGGTGGATCAGCACCTAGAGATGACCTCTACAGCCCTGAATGTCAGCGGAGACCACATCGACTAGATGAGCCCCAGAGACAGATCCCCAGTGAAGACCTCGTCACCTAGACGGCTCATCACTTGTATCAAGAGTCCATCTGAAATCAGAGCAGATAATCCATGTCTGTTAACAACAACAGCACAATGAATTTCAGCAAAAAAATTGTCTATTAACTTGCTTTCTTTGTATTTTTTTAAAGTCTTTCCCCAGCAGGCTCACTTTCTCCAAAACAGTCCTAAAACAAGACAAAATGGAAACACTTATAATATAAAGAAAAGTTTGCAATCTTAACATTAGAAAACATGACACAGCAGGACATGCATACAAAATACTGAAGTGGTAAAGTTTTGTTAAATTATTTGACATATCTTTCATGACAGCACTACAAAAACATAAAGGGAAATACTGTTGCCTTATATAGTGGTTGTCTTATTGTTTGTGGGCTAACACTTGTTTTGCTAGGTATTTCAGTAAATGAAAACACAATACTTACATTTGCAAGTGATTCTGGGATATGGTAGGGTGTGAAGTGTCCATCAGATGTACACTACATTTTCCTGGGAATCGAAGGCCGCATTTGAAGTCACTTTGGAATTACAGCAACCTTCGTTGCGCCGCGGTGACGCATTCGGCCTTGGAATGCACACTTCGGAGGGTGCATCCTGAATTGGGACAGCTTACGTCGTGACACTGTGACGCTTTCGCACTTCAAATACGCACTTCGGAGTCCACACACTCCACTTTGGGACACAGCTATTTTGAGCGGTGTCATCAGACAATTAAGAAATTAACATAAAATGACGTTTGAAAACCCTGATAAACTTAATTGATTATTAGTGAAGTTGTTCTTCTTCTGTTGTTTGTTCTGGTTCAAGACAGTTAGGGTAAAACTCTGACCGTATCTTCTCACTCAACTTCAAAAATCATTTCAAAATCATCCTACATCGCTGCAGAAGAACAGACATAGTGTTTACAAAGTGAACATGCAAAGAAGATCAAACACCCTTAACAAAAAAGGTAAAACAGTGATATAGGACGATTGTGAAGTTGAGGGAGAACATGAGATGGGAGTTTTTCCACATACACTAACTGACATGAACCAGAACAAAAACAGAGTTCAGGCAGAGTAAGACAAGACAAGCGTTTGGCATTAAAAAGTATATAAATTGTATTATTTTTATAAAACTAACCGATCGTTTTGCTAGATAAGACCCTTCTTCCTCTGCTTTTTATTGTGGCCAGCCTAAGGCTGCGGCAGACGGAGGTTCTGAAGAGGGACTTCAGCAGCCTGATCGAGACGGTTCGCAGCACGTCGCCCGCGACGAGGATCGTCGTGTCAGGACCGCTTCCTACGTATCGACGTGGGCACGAAAGGTTCAGTAGACTCTTTGCTCTAAATGAATGGTTATTGACATGGTGTAAAGAACAGAAACTGCTCTTTGTTAATAATTGGAATCTTTTCTGGGAACGTCCTAGGCTTTTCCGTGCTGATGGCCTGCACCCCAGCAGAGTCGGAGCGGAGCTGCTGTCGGACAACATCTCCAGGACGCTACGCTCCATTTGACTAGTAAGTACATTCTCAAATGATTGCTATGATTGCTTTTGTTCTGAACGCTTAAATGATAGTAGTTGCACTGTCCAATCTATAAAGACTGTGTCTGTTCCTCGAATAGTGAGGTCAAAACGTAAATTTAATGTAAGATCTAGAAAAAATCTGATCGTAATTAAACCAGAAAAAAGCAAAATACACGAACAGAAACCATTTTTAAAGCTTGGGCTCCTAAACATTAGATCACTTGCACCCAAAGCAGTTATTGTGAATGAAATGATCACAGATAATAGTTTTGATGTACTCTGCTTAACTGAAACCTGGCTAAAACCTAATGATTATATTGGTCTAAATGAGTCTACTCCACCAAACTACTACTATAACCATGAGCCCCGTCAGAGTGGTGGTGGTGGTGGTGTTGCAACAATATATAGTGATATTTTCAATGTTACTCAGAAAACAGGATACAGGTTTAATTCATTTGAAATACCCCACTAAACATTGGACGTCGGATAGACGTGCAGATCATGTCTATATTGGGTCCGTCGGTCCATGACCAATTATGGACATCTATTCGACGTCCAAACTAGGTCCACTATTTGGACGTCCAACCATGACCCAACTTGGACGTCATTTTGACGTTCAACATTTGACCTAATCTGGCTTATTTTTTTGGACGTCAATTGGACGTCTATGGCAGTTGTGATATACACATTGGACGTCGGATAGACGTGCAGATCATGTCTATATTGGGTCCGTCGGTCCGACCAATTCTGAACATCTATTCGACGTCCAAACTAGGTCCACTATTTGGACGTCTATCCATTACCCAACTTGGACGTCATTTTGACGTTCAACATTTGATCTGGGTTTTTTTGGACGTCATTTGGACGTCTATGGCAGTTGCAGTAAATGTGTTTTACAAAATAGAGCCCATCAACATGATTATATATATGAATACAGATTATTTATAAACAAACAAGATTTATTATCTGTATTACTATTTATTTATTTGGTAGCCCATATGTTTTTTTTTTTTGTTGTTTGTTTGTTTTACATTTTCCTGTTTTCCTTCATGGGAACGCCACGCCAGCAGAGGGAGCCCTCACCCGAATACTAACCGCATGCTCCCTCTGCTGCTTCTACTTCCACTTCCTGTTTGGCGCTACTTAAGCGATCACCATGTGCTGCCTCAGTGCGAAGTATTGCCAGTTTACCATGCCTTACCGAGCGTTTATATCACATCTGTCTGATTGCCTGTTGCCAACCTACTCTGTTCTGGATATCGAGTTTACGGATTACCCCTGTTTGGATTGTTTGACCGAGTGGACTGCTTTCAAGGTTTGACCCTGTATCTGTCTCTGAACTATCGCTACCTGGAAATCCCCTTACTGTTTCGTTTGCCCTGTTTGGACTGTCTCTTCAGTATTGACCCATTGCCTGCTGCTTCGTTTACGATTGAGCTGTGTGTATTCGTTGGACTGTCTCACCGGTATTCGACCCACTGCCTGCTCAATCTCTCTACTACTCGGATTACGATTGTGTTTGGTTTGTACTATTGGACTGTCTTACCGGTACTCGCCCCACTGCTCGCTCACTCTCTCTGCCACTCGGATTACGATTGTGTTTGGTGCATACTATTGGACTGCCCTTTTGATATTGACACTCTGACTGTTTTTCTGTATCCCGTTTATTCAAATAAACTACCGCACATGGATTCTACTCCTGCCTCAGCGTCCACGTTACAGAATACTTCGCCTACCATGAATCCAGCGGAAGTTTCTAGCCTCCAGGCGGCGTTCGCTTATCAAAGCGAGATATTGAAGAGCTATCAAGAACAACTCAGCAAGCTTCAATCAGTCAACGAACACCTAACCCAGTACATCCGGGCGCTACCTCCTCCCTCATCCAGGACGGTAAGCTTTGCTCTGCCTAACAAATTTGACGGAACTGCTGAGTTGTGTAAGGGGTTCGTACGTCAAGTTAAGTTGTATTTCGACCACCAAAATGATAAATTTGAAACCGAAGAGACTAAGTGTGCATCCTTGATGACGCTCTTAACAGGCAGAGCCATTGATTGGGCTTCCGCGGTGTGGGACTCCGATGTACGTTTAAGACGTTCAGTTGATTATTTCCTAGACCAACTCAGAGAAGTGTTTGAATATCCCGCGGGGGGCAGGGATATTTCAACACAGTTAATCAAGCTACAACAGGGAGATCGCCCCGCTGCTGAATATGCCATTGAGTTTCGTACCCTAGCAGCCCAAAGTGGATGGAATGATGTTTCTCTAACTGCTATGTTCTACCACAGTCTGAATCCAGCCTTACAAACAGAACTGGCCTGTCGCAGGGATGGTTTATCCTTTTCTGACTTCGTCTCACTCACAGTGAAAATTGATAACCTCATGAGACAACACACCAAGCCTAAATCAGAGAAAAATCCTCCCCGTAAGCTTCCCACCACCACAGCACTCCTGACTTCTCCTCCGGAGGAACCTATGCAACTTCATTTCTCCAAGTTATCGGCTGAAGAAAAGGAAAGGCGCCGCTCGCACAACCTGTGTTATTATTGTGGAGGAACGGGTCATCGCAGTCAAGGATGTCCCCAGAAACATCAACGCAACTCCCGGGTAAATATTAATCACTTTGCCCTTCTCAATAACCGTTCATTTGCTCTACCAATTGTTTTAGAAAATGATACTCTGTCTCTCGACTTGACTGCCATGATAGATTCGGGAGCAGCACTGAATATCATCGATCGTGCAGTAGTGGAGAAATACCAAATCCCCGTACACCCCTGCATACCTCCAATCAAGATTAAAACCATTGACGACGCTCTCATCGGAAACGGAATCACTCACCAAACCAAGACCCTCACCCTCAAGGTTGGCCTGCTGCACCAAGAATCTATCTCCTTCTATGTCGTTGATTCTCCCAAGCATGAGGCTATCCTAGGATTCCCTTGGCTCTCGATTCATGATCCGAGCATCTCCTGGTACCACGGTGAGCTGACGCACTGGTCCCTCTTCTGTCAGGAGCACTGCTTCTCAATCAAACCCCAACCCTGTTACACTACATCTGTTGAAAGTCCTAACACTCTCAAGAATGTTACCATCCCATCCTGCTACAACGACTTACTGGAAGTGTTTAGCAAGACCAAAGCCACTCAACTTCCACCTCATCGTCCCTGGGATTGCGCCATTGATCTCCTACCGAATGCCATGCCACCCAAGAGCAAGGTCTATCCCCTGTCACAGAAAGAAACCCAAGCCATGGACGAATACATCAGCGAGGCCCTAGCTTCAGGATTTATTCAACCCTCCACTTCCCCCGCGGCGGCAGGCTTCTTCTTCGTGGAGAAGAAGGACGGCGGACTCAGGCCCTGCATCGATTATAGAGGTCTGAATAATGTCACGATAAAGTTCCGTTACCCACTCCCCCTAGTACCACCTGCTTTAGAACAGTTACGTGAAGCCACCATATATACCAAATTGGACCTAAGAAGTGCATATAACCTGATCCGAATTTGTGAAGGGGATGAATGGAAGACCGCCTTCCTCACCACTAGGGGGCACTATGAGTACCGGGTAATGCCCTATGGGATGGCTAACTCTCCAGCTGTGTTTCAATCCTTCATCAACGAAATCTTCAAGGACCTCCTCAACAAATTTGTCATCGCCTACATCGACGATATTCTCATTTATTCCAAAACGATGGAGGACCATGTTAATCATGTACGCACCGTATTGTCAAGACTCCTTCAGCACCAACTATATGTAAAGGCAGAGAAATGGGAGTTCCACGTTCACCAGACTTCGTTCCTGGGTTATCATATCAGCCATCAAGGGGTTAAGATGGACACCACCAAGGTCCAGGCAGTCACGGAATGGCCACAGCCCACCACGGTGAAGGAGTTGCAGCGCTTCCTGGGTTTTGCGAACTTCTACCGGAGGTTCATTCGCAACTATAGCACAGTCGCAGCCCCGTTAACCTCACTCTTCAAGGGGAAACCCGCGAAACTAGCATGGACCGAACTGGCCAGCCAAGCCTTTGCCGCCCTAAAGGAGAAGTTCACTTCGGCTCCTATCCTGAAGCACCCTGACCCCAGTCTACCATTTATTGTGGAGGTGGACGCGTCGGATTGCGGGATAGGAGCAGTCCTATCACAAAGACACGGTCAACCAGGCAAATTGTTTCCATGTGCCTTTTTCTCCAGGAAACTCACCCAAGCAGAACAAAACTATGATGTAGGAAACAAGGAACTTCTATCTATGAAAGCAGCAATTGAAGAATGGCGACATTGGCTCGAGGGCGCTACTCACCCCTTTCAAGTCATCACTGATCACAAGAATCTGGAGTATATCAAGGGAGCTAAACGCTTAAACCCCAGACAAGCCCGTTGGGCACTTTTCTTCACACGGTTCCAGTTCACTGTTACTTACAGACCGGGCAGCAAGAATAGTAAAGCTGATGCCCTCTCACGACGACACGATCCTCCCCTCGAACAACAACCCCCGGAACCCATTCTTCCACCCACAGTCGTCCTCGCCCCAATCTCCTGGGATATCATGGAAGAAATCCAGCGTGAACAACAGCATGAACCTCCACCCACTACATGTCCCCAGAACAAGCAGTACGTACCCAGCAATCTACGAAACCATGTAATGCAATGGGTCCATTCTTCGCTCAGTGCAGGACATCCCGGCATCTCCAGAACCCTCAAACTCACCCAGAACACATTCTGGTGGCCCTCCATGCAAAGGGATGTTACATCATTTGTCAAATCATGCTCTCTCTGTGCTCAATCTAAGACCCCCAAGGAATTACCCTCCGGTCTCCTCCAGCCACTTCCCATTCCCCAACGCCCATGGTCCCATCTTTCCATTGATTTCATTACCGACTTACCACCCTCTAACGAATTCACCACTATTCTAGTCACTATTGATCGTTTTTCTAAGTCCTGCCGACTCATCCCTCTAAAGGGCCTACCCACCGCCATGGAAACGGCACTCGCCCTGTTTAACAATGTCTTCCGCATCTATGGCATCCCCGAAGACATAGTAAGTGACAGAGGCACACAGTTCACCTCCCAGGTTTGGAGAGCATTCTGCAAACAACTAGATATCAACGTGAGTTTAACCTCTGGATATCACCCTCAGGCCAATGGTCAGGTGGAACGCCTGAACCAGGAGATCGGACGTTATCTGAGAACTTACTGCAACCGTGAACAGCACAGATGGGCAGAATTCCTCCCATGGGCCGAATATGCCCAAAACTCCCTAACTCATTCATCTACAGGTCTCACCCCCTTTCAGTGTGTCCTGGGGTTTCAGCCGCCGATGTTCCCGTGGTCTGGCAAACCATCTTCGGTTCCTGTGGTCGATGACTGGATCAGGCGTAGTGAGAGGGTGTGGGACAGCGCTCACGTTCGTCTCCAGCGGGCTATAAGAACACAGGAACTGCAAGCCAACAGACGACGTCGCCCACACCCCTCCTACCAACCTGGACAACGGGTCTGGCTCTCCACTCGGGACATCAAACTGCGGCTGCCCAGCAGGAAGCTCTCCCCAAGGTATGTAGGTCCTTTCAAAATCCTACGTAGAATTAATGAAGTTACCTATCAGTTAGAGCTTCCTGCTAACTATCGTATTTCTCCCTCCTTCCATGTCTCCCTCCTGAAACCGGTCCACCCGGACGCTGACCCCGGCCATGAAGCCCCAGAACCACCACCACCCTTGGATATTGACGGGACTCCCGCTTATCAGGTGAATGAGTTGCTGGACTCGCGCCGTCGAGGGGGTCAGCTCCAATATTTGGTGGACTGGGAGGGGTATGGACCTGAGGAGAGATCGTGGGTAGCCGCCCGCGACATCCTGGACCCGTCCCTTATCGAGGAATTTCATCGAGCCAGACCCGATCGACCTGCACCACGACCGCGGGGACGTCCACGCCGAGCTCCGGGAGTCGCTCCTAGGGGGAGGGATTCTGTAACGCCATGCCAGCAGAGGGAGCCCTCACCCGAATACTGACCGCATGCTCCCTCTGCTGCTTCTACTTCCACTTCCTGTTTGGTGCTACTTAAGCGATCACCATGTGCTGCCTCAGTGCGAAGTATTGCCAGTTTACCTGCCTTACCGAGCGTTTATATTACATCTGTCTGATTGCCTGTTGCCA
>VONZ01001787.1:0-97738 GCA_012976165.1 Labeo catla | reverse complement strand
GGAGCCCTCACCCACTGACTGACTGTTGCTGCTCCCTCTGCTGCTTCTTTGGTAACTTCCTGTTTGGTGGCCACAAAAGGAGGCCATTTTCAAGCTGACTTCGCGAAGTATTGTTTTGCTCTAGCGGACTCTACCAAGCGTTTTCCTGTTTTCATTGCCCTGTTTTGTTTTTGTCTCGGTTTTGGTTTCTTTGTCATAGTTTTGTCTTTGTTTTTGCCATAGTTTTGTCTAGCTCTTTGCCATAGTTTTTGCCAAGTTTCACAGCCCTGTTCATTTGTCACTTTGGACTGCTCACTCTGGTTTTTTGACATTCTGCCTTTTTTGTGGTTTACGCTCTCGCTTTGCCCTGGATGTACTGCTTGTTTGGATATCGACCCTGCCTGTCTTGACTACGATCTGTTTAATAAAGCTCGCAAATGGATCTTACATGCTTCCCACGAGTCCGTGTTACAGAATACTTTGCCTACCAGAGATCCAGCGGCTTTTTGGGACACAGATCTACCATGAATCCAGGAGATCATCTTGTTCATCTTCGCCAAGGTAACCGGCCCATAGAGGATTATGTGGAGGACTTCTGTGCACTTTGCTACAAGGTAGACTTTAATGAAACTTTCTTAAAGGACATATTTCATTATGGTTTAAGCAAGGATTTTTCAAGTTTCATGCCACGCAATACACCACATTGGACACTGGAACAATACATTGATTTTGCACTCCGGTTGGCTGGTTCACCATTCACTGTGGGGGTAGCTGTTGAGGAACCTGCTATCCCCCAGTATCTGCCAAACCTGGAAATTTTTCTGTCATGTCTGGAGTGATTCAAGTCGCATCAGAACCCTCTCACGCCATGCCTGCTAAGTCAAAGCCTGCTCACGCCATGCCTGCCGCTCCAGGGCCTGCTCACGCCATGCCTGCCCGTTCAGAATCTGCACCTGTCATGGCCGCCCTCCTACAACCAGCTCACAAGATGGCCGCCATCCCAGAGCCAGTCCACAAGATGGCCGCCATCCCCAAGCCTGTTCACAAGATGGCCACCATCACCAAGCCTGTTCACAAGATGGCTGCCCCGTCTGAGTCCCTGGCCAAGATGGCTGCCACGCCTGAGCCTCATCAAGCCAAAATCATCTCATCCGCATCTCATCACATCATCTCTGCCACACCCAAATCAAACCAAGTGATGCCTGATCCTCTGGTGTCAAGTCAAGTCAGAGCTACACTTTCTGTGTCAAGTCAAGATACAGCTGTTCTCCATGAACCAAGCCAAGACACAGCTGTTCTCCATGAGTCAAGCCAAGACACAGCTGTTGTTCTCCATGAGTCAAGCCAAGATACATTGTTGTTCTCCATGAGCCAAGCCAAGATACAGCTGTTCTCCATGAGTCAAGCCAAGACACAGCTGTTCTCCATGAAGATGAAGCCAAGATACAGCGGTTGTTCTCCATGAGTCAAAATGAAGATGCAGCTGTTGTTCTCAAGATCTGACTGTGCCCCACCCGAGTCAAACCAAGTCACAGCTGTGCTGGAGATCAAACCAAGTCCACAGCTGTTGCCCCAAGAGTCAAAGGCAGTGCGGCTGTGCTTACGAGTCAAAGCCATGTTGTTCCTGAGTCAAGTCAGGTTGCGAAAGCTGTGTTTCCGAGGTCAAGTCAAGTTTCGAGAGTCCGGTCGAATTGGCGGCTGTTGTTCAAGTCAAGTCAAGCTGCAGCTGTTGTTCCAGCGTCAAGTCAAGTTAAAGCTGTGTCTCCACCTGTGTCAAGTAAAGCTATAGCTGTAGCCCTCAAGTCAAGCAAAGTCACAACCCTGGTTCCTGAGTCAAGCAAAGTCCTGGCCGTGGTTCCTGAGTCGAGCCATGTTGTTCCTGAGTCAAGTCACGTTACAGCTGTTGTTCCTGAGCCAAGCCAAGTTACAGCAGATCTTCATGAGCCAAGCCAAGTTGCTGCTGTTATTCCCAAGCCAAGTCAAGCCACAGCTGATCTCCTTGAGCCAAGTCAAGTCACAGCTGACCTTCACGAGCCAAGTCAAGTCACAGCTGGACTGCACGAGCCAGGTCAAGTCACCGCTGTTCTTCATGAGTCAAGTCAAGTCACGGCAGACCTCCCTGAGTCAAGTCACGGCAGACCTCCCTGAATCAAGTCAAGAAACTGCTGTCCTGCCAGAACCTAACCAGGTTCCCTCTGACCTTCCCAAATCACTTTACATCTCAGCTGACCACCAAGAACCTCATCACGTCTCAGCTGAACCCCCAGAGCCCACGCTCCCAAGCCACGCGGAGCCCACGCACCCAAGCCACGCAGAGCCCACATTCCCAAGCCACAAGTCCATAGCATCCACACCCTCGAGGTCAACAGACACCCCACTATCTACTGTGCTGCCTGTAATGGCCATCGCCATTTTCAGTGTGTGGGCAGCACACTGTGCTCTAAAGGCCTCATCTGTCCACGAGTCTACTCCAGAGGCCTCGTCTATCCACGAATCTGGTTCAGAGGCCTTGTCTGTCCACAAGCCTGCTCCAGAGGCCTCGTCTGTCCATGAATCTGCTCCAGAAGCCTCGTCTATCCACGAGTCTGCTCCAGAGGCCTTGCCTGACTGCGAGTCTGCCCCAGAGGCCTCATCTGACCATAAGTCTGCTCCTGAGGCCTCATTTGTCCACGAGTTCGCGCCCATACCTCCTGAGGTGTCAGCTCAAGCTGTAAATCCTCCAAAGGAGGTGGGGTCCACTTATGAACTCACTGCCACGTCTGCCCAAGAATCTGCGCCCATGCCCCCAGAGGTGTCAGCATATGCTGTAGATCCTCCCATGGGGGCGGTGTCCTCCTATGAACTCTCTCCCTGTCATGTCACGGTCAAGAAGGCCTATCCTGAAAACTCTGCCCGCCACGTCACGGTCAAGAAGGCCTATTATGAACTCTCTGCCTGTCATGCCACAGCCAAGGAAATCATCCGTGAACACACCGCTCTGCTATGGATGTCACTGGTTCCACTGTGGATATCTCTGCTCCTGTCTGCTCTACCTGCTCTGCCTGCCTCGCCATGGCTTCCTGTTCTGCCTGCTCTGCCTGCCTCACCATGGCTTCCTGTCCTGCCTGCTCTGCCTGCTTCGCCATGGCTCCCTGCTCTGCCTGCCCCACCATGGCTTCCTACTCTGCCATTGCTGAGGTCCCACTGTCGGCCCAGGTCCTCCAAGGTTCCACTGTCTGCCACAGCTCCACGGCCCTGGTCCTCCAAGGTTCCACTGTCTGCCACAGCTCCACAGTTCAGGTCCTCCAGTGCTTCACTGTCTGTCACTGCTCCACGATCCAGGCCCACCTGCTCTACATGGACCTGGCCCTCGTCCCACCCTGTTTGCCTCTGTTCCCCACCCTCCTGGACTGTTGTTGTAGGGAGTCGCTCCTGGGGGATTCATAATGGCACTCATGCCAGCAGAGGCCCTCACCCACTGACTGACTGTTGCTGCTCCCTCTGCTGCTTCTTTGGTAACTTCCTGTTTGGTGGCCACAAAAGGAGGCCATTTTCAAGCTGACTTCGCGAAGTATTGATTTGCTGTGCGGACTCTACTAAGCGTTTTCTCTTGTTTCATTGCCTTGTTTTTGCCACGGTTTTGTTTCACGTCATAGTTTTGTCTTGTTTTAGCCATAGTTTTGTCTTGATCCACTGCCATAGTTTAGCCTAGTTTTCATAGCCTTGTTTATTTTGCTCTTTGGACTGCTCACTCTGGTTTTTCGTCATTTTGCCTGTTTATTGGATTTACGCTCTCGCCTTGCCTTGGATATTACTGTTTGTTTGGTTATCGACCCTGCCTGTCTTGACTACGATCTGTTAATAAAAGCTCGCTATTGGATCTTACACGCTTCCTACGAGTCCTGCTCATTACATTCTCTTTATTCAGAAACTAGCTGCATGTCGCTGCAGTCATCAAAAGTCGTCTGACAAAAGCCCAGCACAGAAGAGTATATAGGTTTGAAGGGGGAGGAGTACATAGAGGTGGAATCAATCTAAACAAAGCATGCAAATGCGGTACAGGAAATCAGCCCAGTAAAAGATTTTTCCCAGCCTTGATCTGTTTAGAATACAAGTGTCATTCAAATGCATAGGTGCTAAACAAAAGGTACAGTTGTACCTTCACACTTAACTTGGGAAACCTGCCAGATGTTCAGGAACTGCATAAAGACAAAAGGTTACTGTCTCAGGGCCTGGGCTGCCTGCTCTTAGACTATCACAATATACATAACTTTTCAGTTCATGCTGTTATATTGGAACCTATGTTTAACCTTTGTTATTATATAATTTGTAATACAACAGTATGACTACCTCCTCATAGTTATAACGTATTATAAGTCTCATATCTTGCCATGTTACGCATGTCTCTTTACTTAAAGCATACAAAGACCACTTATAAGTAATAATAATAATAATAATAATAATAGTATTTCTCAAAGAGCCATAAGATCAGGTATCAGATCAGATGAATGTGTAATATGACACATTTGTATTATCAGTTTGATTATTTTGATGGTACTGCATGTCAGCTAGCAGTTATTATTATTTGTAGTAGTATGCTAAATATATGCTAACACTGTATTTTGATGGTTCCCCAAACTGATTATAAGTAACTTTGCAAGTATGTGAACCTGAACCTGCTACCTACCTAAGTCTACTAATATTCTAAGGCAGTGGTTCCCAACCACATTCCTGGAGGCCCCCCAACACTGCACATTTTGCATCTCCTTTGTCTGACACACCCATTTCTGGTCTTGAACTCTCTACCAATGAGCCAATTATCTGAATCAGTGTGTTTGATTAAGGAGACATGGAAAACATGCAGTGTTGGGGGGCCTCCAGGAACGTGGTTGGGAACCACTGCTCTAAGGAGTGTTAGTTGACATTTAGTTGGAAAATTGCTTATTGTCAATAAACTAGGGGGACCATCAAAATAAAACATAATATAATGTAAAAAAATAAATGTAATATGACATAGTCCATTATAAATTAAGTAGATTTTATATGCTGTCCATTGTGTTATAAATAATCACAATCTTAAAAGTTATAACCTCAAATACTCAAGTATTATAATGTATTATAATTGTTATGATTATTCACGAGATGATATAACATATTATAAGGTTTTTTATAATGCATTATGCATTCATTATAATGCCTTAGAAATACCATTATAATGTATTAAATAGGGGCTTCATAGAAAGTGTTACCGAAAACGTCTCGGTTACGTATGGTAACCCTCGTTCCCTGATGGAGGGAACGGAGACGTTGTGTCGAGTAGTGTACGACACTAGGGGTCGCTCTTGAGAGCCCAAACACCTCTGACAGTTTTGAGAAAGGCCAATGAAAATTGGGTGTGCAGATTTGCATAGCTGACCACGCCCCGGACGTCCGGGTATAAATAGGGCAGCGTGTGCATCTGCTCACTCGTTCTGATCTGAGGAGCCGAGGGTCTCAACTCACTCAGAGGCGGTCCAGGAAGGTGGCACGGAAGACACAACGTCTCCGTTCCCTCCATCAGGGAACGAGGGTTACCATACGTAACCGAGACGTTCCCTATCTGTCGTACACTCCGAGTTGTGTCGAGTAGTGTACGACACTAGGGGTCCCCGTAGAAAACCGCCACCTTACTGGCCGCGTCACGAGTGATAAGCGCAGAAGTAACAGGCAACGTGTTAACGAAGTGCAGCTCACCTCCTCCGTGACCATCCAACGTCCAAGACTGACCTGTACCAGGGTTCTGCAGCCGGGCCTTCCTCAGTAGAGCGGCCGAGTGTCTTGCGAGCGTTGGGAAAGCGCCTCCTCCCCGAAGGAAAAACGGCGCTACGGAGTTCACAACCTGCCCAACAGGGGGGGTACAAGTGACAACATTAAACATGGGGGCTGAGGTGGGACTCACACCGGGGGAGACCACCAGACTCAGACCCTAGAGACAAACCAGTCCTCAGGGGAAACACCGCACTACAGGAGTTATAGGTGGGGATACACACATGGGGCCACATAAGGAGCCACTACATATGGGGCACAATTCAATCAGAACAAAGGTGACCATACCTTGTGACCGAATTCGTAGCGAGTCCCTCCGCAAAACTCTGCCACGTCCAGAGGTGCCAATGATGGAGATGGTGTCCAGGGTTCACGCTAGGAAACCTACTGAAACTCAGAAGCGTAATCACCGTTAGGGGAAGCGCTTTAAAGCAAGCTCTACACCAACCAGAGAACTGAGTCAAGAGCTGGTATTCAAGACTCTAGCTGACACTGGCTCCATGCGTAAATTGTAAAATCTGGCAAATGTGTTAGGTGTAGCCCAACCTGCAGCTCTACAGATGTCTGTTAATGAGGCCCCATTTGCCAGGGCTGCCGAGGCAGCGACGCCCCTAGTCGAGTGGGCTCTTACCTCCAGAGGGCAGGGTAGGCCTCTGGCCTGGTAGGCCTCTGGCCTGGTAGGCCACCCGAATTGCGTCCACCAGCCAGTGGGAGATCCTCTGTTTGGAGACAGCCTTCCCCTTCTGCTGTCCCCCATAACAGACGAAGAGCTGTTCAGAACGTCTGAAGGGCTGAGTGCGTTCCAAGTAGATGCGCAGGGCACGGACTGGGCATAACAAGGTCAGGTTGGGGTCATCTTCCTGGGAAGAGATAGCTTGCAAAGTCACCACCTGGTCTCTGAAGGGAGTGGTGGGGACTTTGGGCACGTATCCAGGCCGGGGTCTCAGGACGACGTGAGAATCCGCTGGTCCGAATTCCAGGCACGAACTGTTGATGGAGAGGGCTTGGAGGTCTCCCACTCTCTTTACCGAGGTGAGCGCAGTCAGGAGAGCCGTCTTTAGGGAGAGAGCATCGAGTTTGACTGACTGAAGAGGCCCCGGAGAACCACAGCAAGGTCCCAAGAGGGGATAAGATGTGGCCGAGGAGGGTTCAGTCTCCGGGCTCCTCTCAGAAACCTGATTACCAAATCGTGTTTTCCCACCGACCTGCCACCCACCAGGTCATGATTAGCCGATATAGCAGCCACATGAACCTTAAGTGTCGAGGCAGATAGGTGCCTGTCCAGGCCCTCCTGGAGGAAGGATAACACTGATTCGATGCCGCAACTCCGTGGGTCCCTTAGCCGAGCAGAACACCAGTTCACAAACACGCGCCATTTAGAGTCCTACAGCCGCCTGGTAGAGGGAGCTCTTGCCTGAATGAGTGTGTTCACCACTGATGGTGGGAGATCTCTGAAGTCCTCCTGGTCGCGTCCAGGGGCCACAGGTGGAGGTTCCAGAGATCGGGGCGCGGGTGCCAAATTGTGCCCTTCCCCTGGGAAAGGAGGTCCTTCCTCGGGGGAATGCGCCAGGGAGGAGCTGACGCCAGGAGAACCAGGTCCGAGAACCAGGTTCTGTTGGGCCAGAAGGGGGCTACCAAGAGGACCTGCTCCTTGTCCTCCCTGACTTTGCACAAAGTTTGTGCGATCAGACTCACCGGGGGAAACGCATACTTGAGCCGGTCCTTCGGCCAACTGTGTGCCAGTGCATCTATACCGAGGGGAGCCTCGGTCAGCCCGTAACACAACTGGCAGTGGGTGGATTCCGGTGAGGCGAAGAGATCCACTTGCGCCTGGCCGAATCGATCCCAAATCAGTTGAACCGACTGAGGGTGGAGCCTCCACTCGCCTCCAAGCGAAACCTGTCGTGACAGAGAATCGGCCACTCGATTGGCATCGCCCGGAATGTGAGTGGCCCGTAAGGACTTGAGTCTGTGTTGGCTCCAGAGCAGGAGGTGGCGGGCTAGTTGTGACATGCGAAAGGAACGTACACCGCCCTGGTGGTTGATGTAGGCTACTGTCGCCATGTTGTCCGACCTGACCAACACGTGCTTGTTCTGAATCATAGGCCAGAACCTCCTCAGAGCTAGAAGCACTGCCAACAACTCCAGACAATTGATGTGCCAATGCAGCCGGGGGCCTGCCCAGACCCCGGAAGCTGCCTGCCCGTTGCAGGTGGCACCCCAGCCTGTCCTGGAAGCGTCCGTGGTGACAACGACGCGTCTGGACACCTGTTCCAAGGGCACTCCTGACCGAAGGAACACGATGTCCGTCCAAGGGCTGAGTGTCTGGCGGCACGATGGTGTGATGTTCACACGGAACGTGCCGTGGTGCCACGCCCTCCTGGGGACTCGGGTACGGAGCCAATGCTGCAGCGGTCTCCATGTGCATCAAACCCAACGGCGTGACCGCGGCTGAGGATGCCATGTGCCCTAGGAGCCTCTGAACCTGTTTTAGGGGGACCGCTGAGCCGCACCTGAGCGTTGCCACGCATCTCAGAACTGACTGTGCACGCTCCGGGGAGAGACGTGCAGACATGCCGACCGAGTCCAGTTCTACACCGAGAAAAGAGATCCTCTGCGCCGGGGAGAGTTTGCTCTTTTCCCAGTTGACCCGAAGCCCCAAGCGAGCCAAATGGTTGAGAACCATGTCCCTGTGTACGCAAACCGTATCCAACGAGTGAGCCAGGATCAGCCAGTCGTCGAGATAGTTGAGAATGCGAATGCCCATTTCCCTGAGGGGGGAAAGGGCAGCCTCTGCTACCTTCGTAAAGACGCGGGGCGACAGGGAGAGGCCGAAGGGGAGAACCTTGTACTGATATGCCCGTCCTTCGAAGGCAAACCGTAGAAACGGCCTGTGTCTTGGAAGGATCGAGACATGAAAGTACGCGTCTTTCAGGTCTATCGCCACAAACCAATCCTGGAACCTGACGTACGTAAGAATGTGCTTGAGGGTCAGCATTTTGAACGGGAGCTTGAGTAGGGCCCGATTCAAAACCCTCAAATCCAGGATAGGTCTGAGCCCACCACCCCTCTTGGGTACAATGAAGTAGGGGCTGTAAAACCCTTTCTTCATTTCGGCTGAGGGGACAGTTTCTATCGCACCCTTCGCCAGAAGGACTGCGATCTCCGCCCGAAGAACCGCGGTGTTGGAGCCCTGGACCGAGGTAGTGAGAACACCGCAGAACTTGGGCGGACGACGTGCAAACTGGATAGCATAGCCGAGCCGAATGGTCTTGAGCAGCCAGCGGGAAGGATTGGGGAGATTCAGCCAATCCAGAAAGTTCTCCGCTAGGGGCCGCAGAGGAGTTACATTCGACGTACCAAGGGTGGGGAACCTTCGCTGGGAAAACAGCGTGTGGTCGGAGGTAAGAAGCCCCGAAGGCCACTGGCTGCTTTGCCCAGGGAGACCGAGCCGTGCGAGCTTAGCAGAGGATCCACCGACAGGGGAGATCGTCTGACCAAGCCCGTTGTTCTAGAGCATGAGGGAGCACAGAAGGTGTGTGACCGCATGCCCTGAACGGAGGAGACAGCATCCGACCATCGAGCGGAGGGTCGGGGGTGCTGTGTAATATGCCCAGAGAAGGAGAAAATTGCTCTTTTGTTGACCAAGTGGTGGCCGTCTGCCGGGTGGCAGACAGCCGGGTGGAAGCCGAATCCAGCGCTCGTCCCCTCGTCGAGTGTGGATCCGGACAGGCCAAACGATCCCTCCTCCCTGGGCTGCCCGTCTCAGGAACGCTTCGAAACCTGCCGGGGGTTCTTAGTGGCCTGAGGACGAGCTGGCGGTGCCACCTTCCTACGAGTGCTGGACCGTTGGGCGGGTCTGGCTGCAGACCCGGCAGGCTGCGGGGTCTGAGCCACCCTCGTAGGGGGCCTTCCACGGCGGGGAGCAGGCGGAGGCTGCTGCGTCGGCTGAGCTGGGCCGGAACTCGCTGCACGCCGAGGCAGGATGTGCTTGATGGCCTCCGTCTGCTGTTTCACGGTGGAGAACTGCTGGGCAAACTCCTCCACGGTTTCGCCGAAGAGGCCAGCCTGGGAAATGGGAGCGTCGAGAAAGCGAACCTTCTCGGCGTCTCGCATCTCGGCCAGGTTTAACCACAGGTGGCGCTCCTGGACCACCATAGTGGACATCGCCCGCCCCAGAGCTTGCGCAGTAACCTTCGTAGCCCGTAAGGCATAGTCGGTCGCTGAGCGCAGCTCGTGTAACAGCTCTGGGTCGGGAGCACCCTCGTGCAGGTCTTTAAGAACCTTAGCCTGATAGACCTGCAAAATCGCCATAGCGTGGAGGGCGGACGCAGCTTGCCCAGAGGTCGCGTAAGCCTTCGCTACAAGCGCAGACGAAAACTTACAGGCCCTGGACGGGAGTCTCGGGCGGCCCCTCCAGGAGGCGGCGTTTTGCGGGCACAAGTGCATCGCAACCGCTCTCTCCACCTGGGGAACCTCCGAATACCCCCTCGCTGGACCGCCATCGAGGGTGGTGAGGGACGGGGAGTTAGCGTACCGTGAACGAGCCGACAGAGGGGCTTTCCACGATTTCGTCAACTCCTCGTGCACTTCCGGGAAAAACGGGACCGGGGAGGAGCGTGGCTTCGAGTCACGCCCCCTGCCCAGGAACCAGTCATCCAGCCTTGAAGGCTCAGGGCTGGGCGGGGAACCCACGCAACCCCGATCTCCTTGGCTGCCCGTTGTAGTGCGGCGGCCATTTCGGCGTCTGCCACAGACTGAGATTCAACCGCCGGAGCGGCGAACTCGGTTGTGACGTCAGCCTCTGACGGCTCTCCCTCCGATGCTACGGACGCTGCCTTTTCCTCAGCAGGAGCCCCGAACAAAAGATCCAGCCCATACTGAGACGAGCTTTCAAAATCGTCCGGAGACTCAATCGGTAGACACACAGGGTGAGCGGTTTGCGAGGACGCAACTGGCAAAACTTCGCTCAACACCTGCCGCTCTTCCTCGACGCACATCGCAACGGCCTCGTACCCGGAAGTAGAAGGACCGGAGCGGGAAGCAGATGAGGAGCGCCGCGGCTTCTTCGAAAAGAACGCGGCTCTCGAGCGGAGTGTGCCCAAGGGCATGTCTTCGCAGTGCTGACAACCTCCCTCAGCGAACGCTGCGTCAGCATGCTCACGCCCCAAGCATTGAACACAGCGTTCGTGCCGATCGTTCGGGGAAAGGTAGAATCCGCACCCAGTAGGACACAGACGGAAAGGCATCGTGAAACACACAATCCGTCTGTGGAGCTCTTTTAGAGAAAATTTGCTCTCTGCAGAAGAGAATCTTCTCTTGAAGATCGCCGTCGACGCACCCAGGGGACTCTCACAACACGAGCAGTGTCAGAGAGGGAGAGACCGCTGTCTGTGCCGTAGATCCAACGACGAGAGAGGTGAATGTTGCCGCTTCTCACGCAGAGACGCTGCATTCGGCTCCGAAAAACAGAACGAGTGAGCAGATGCACACGCTGCCCTATTTATACCCGGACGTCCGGGGCGTGGTCAGCTATGCAAATCTGCACCCAATTTTCATTGGCCTTTCTCAAAACTGTCAGAGGTGTTTGGGCTCTCAAGAGCGACCCCTAGTGTCGTACACAACTCGGAGTGTACGACAGATAGGGAACTTTAATTGAACATATTTTTTCACTTTCAAAGTCCCATAATCGCATTGCCTCTATCTATGATCTGCTTCGATTTTCACAGTTCCCTCCTCATTTTGCACTTAAGGGAACCTGGGAAAGAGAGTAAGGACTGGAACATGAGGAGGAGCTGTGGAATAATGTTTTAGCCAAAATTAACTCTGTCTATATTTGTGCTCATTTGAGTCTTATTCAGTTTAAAATTGTTCATAGAATTCATTTTACCAAAGCACAATTGAAAAAACTCTTTAACAGAAGATGACGGGTGTAATAGATGTTCGTTGTCCCTGGCAGATCATACTCATACATTTTACACCTGTCCTAAACTGAATTCTTTCTGGTCTTTTTTCTTTGACACATTGTCAAAAGCTCTTAATGTCTATGTGAAACCCTGCCCAATAATTGCAATTTTCGGAGTTTCCCCTGTTGATGGCTTATATAGCAATTATTGCTTTTGAGTCACTGGTAGCCAGAAGACGAATACTGCTACATTGGAAATCCCCATGTCCTCCTGCTAGTCTTTCTTGGTTAGAAGACTTAATGTCTTTTCTACATTTGGAAAAAATTAAACACCCCCCTATATTTTTATTTATTTATTTTTATAAAGATTGTTACGTCGGCATATATTTTAGGCTTACAATGATATGTGAAACGCAAAGCTTCTTAATGATCTTTATTTAATTGTAAATCGTCGTCTTTTGTATGTATGTTAATAATAACACTGTGTCGTTAATCAGGTTAAGAAAACTATTCTGTCTTAATGATTGTCCAAACAAAAGCATGTAAGATTTTTGCCTAATCCTCTTTTCTTTTGATATTACTTATCAGGACCAAAGAGACATGTCACTTCTTCAGGTAGGCACTGAACCAATTCATGTTGTTCTGTGTATATAAAATACCAATTTAAAGGGGCTTTGGTCACTTTAGGTGTTTTTAGCAGGTGATTTTTTTAGATTTAAAATCGAATAAGTTCAGCATGGAATTATGTACTCAGCCTGAGATGTAAAATAACTATGCATTGTTTATACCTGCAGGAACAGGTGCTAGAAGATATTTTGCAGCATATGCTAACTACGTTTCACTCAATTTGTCGGAATGAAACTATGGATATGGATTACCTCCTGGATGTTGCTCAGCAAGAACTAACATTGGCAACTGCTGCATCAAATCATGTTGACATCCCAGGGGAATTAATACGTCTGATGTATTTTGAATAAAATTACTTTTAAAATATCACATTGCCAAACTATAAAGCTTGTGCTACTCATATAGCCTAGTGATATACTACAGTGAGTTTTTGCCAACACATCCCTTGACAGATGTACAGTACACAATATTTAAATAAAAAAATTTACTGTAAGTCCCATTTTTCATATAAAAGTCTTGTACGTACAGTAAGGGAACTATTGAAAGTATTGTCTAAGGTTATTGGCAAATTATTGGCAAAATATTTTCAGTCAGTTTGCTAAATAGGTGTTTACTGTAGCCCTGTAAACATTAATTTGAATGATTTATTGGTCTTAGTTTTGTACTGTTAAGTAAATTTCCCTAAAGGTCCCTAAAGCAGTCTAGGCACAAATTGAACATAAACAAACAAACAAACAAACAAACAAACAAAAAACGTCCTTTCTTAGTCGTATTAAGTGCAACAATAAGTGCAGCCATAATCAAAGTAGGCTACTCTCTCAATATTCAAAGTGCAAACTGAGACCAAATTTTTCAAACATGATACAGAGCTACAGACAACTGCACAACTTATTGTAGCCTACATACTAATAACATCCTAGATATGTTATGTAGCCTAATTTGCGTGCATTGGGGAGTCGCTCCCCAAATGTGGGGTATTAAAATTGCGCGTGCGCGTTTTACTTTCGGTTTCGTCTGAACGATCGTGCAAACTCTCGGTGTTGCTGAGCGTCCATTCTGCGATAAGACATTAAGTTAACAAACCAATGTGAAAGTGTGTGTGTGTGTGTGTGTCATGTATATACAACTAAACCATGCGTCTTACCTATCAAAATTGTATAGGTTTGTGAAATTTATTTTGTATGTTTGCGTGCACTAAGTTTATATGTATGTGCCAGTGTTTATAGGTGTTTATGGATGGATCAAGTTTATACTGTATGTGAATGCGAGTATGTACAGGTGTGTCTGCATGCAGCGAGTTTATATGTATATGTGTGTGTTGTTGTAGGTGTATATGCATGGATCAAGTTTAAACGTATAAGCGAGTGTCTATTAGCGTATGTATGCGTCAAGTTTATATGTATATATAAGTTATTCACAAGTGTATATGCATTCATTACTAACATAAGATGTATTGGTATGGATTTCATATTAGTGTGCACGTGTATTTAATATACAGTCATGTGAAAAAGTTAGGACACCCTATTGAATTTCATGGTTTTCTGTATCAGGACATAATAAAAATTTATCTGGTCCTTGGCAGGTCTTAAAATTTGGAAAGTAAATTCTCAGATAAACATCATCACATGAAATTTCACACTGTGTCATTAGTTATTTAAGAAAAATACAGCCAAGAGGAAAAGGCCATGTGTGACAAAGTTAGGACACCCTATAATTCAATTGGCTGTAGATCCACTTTTAGCAGCAATAACTTGAAGCATTCATTTTCGGTGTGACTTTATCAGTCTCTCACATCATTCTGGAGGAATTTGGACCACTCTTCTTTTCAACGTTGCTCCTGTTTGTTGAGGTTTGTGGGCATTTGCTTATGCACAGCTTGTTGTGGTTTCCCCTCTTCCCCGTCAAAGAATTACTCTTGAGTCTTGGGTTTTGATGCCAAAAGATAGACTTTATTGCCGAAACAATCAAGCTGAGTTGTCTATAGAGAACTGATCTTTACTTGGTTGAGGACAGCGTTATATAGTGGTCTTCGCACGCAAGCATGTCAACCTAAATCATTGGGGGGGGTCCCTAAGGTAAACATTATCATGGGAAACAGATGGTTTTCCTTAATGGCCTCTTAGTGGGCCCCTAAAATAATATGAGATATAGCTCTGCTAGTGGGGCCTAAAAAATAACCATATGGGCTTGTCTATTTTCCATACTTATGGCCTCTACAACAACACAGGACGTGCTTGCCCGGTGAAATACAGGATAGAACTATAATGGTAAAATAATTTGGACTCAATTCCTCTATATTTTAGTTAATAAAATCTTCCTCATATTCCCCCTTTGAGACGTTTACGTCTCACCTTCTCCGGAGTGCTGTGTCAAGATCTAGCCTCTCAGTAATTACTACTCAGTGACAAAATAAAGTCACTATGTTTCATTATCAATTAACTAAATCATGCCACGCCATTCCGGAAGATGTTAGGGCCAAACATCTCCCCTCTTATCATTTGGCTAGAAGGGAGTAAAAGACCCTGACACCTTAACATACCTTTCCATTTAACATAGATTGTTGAAGCATGTGCGTGCAGTTGGTTCGGCCTTGCCTGTGGTTATCACAGTTATGTAGAATACATATAGAACAATGAAAATAAGAGTACATAGGAATAATACTAAACAAAGAGAAATCAAACTAAGATACATATCATCTGATATTGAAATAAAACACATGTAATAAAAATGTAGATTACAGATAGATTTGTCTTATTCATCGTCAGAAGAAGTTGAAATCTCATCTGCCAGATGTAATTGCAAAGCAGTTTTGTAGAGCAAGTCCTGATAACATTCATGTTGAGTCAGATTCTTTTTTTCATCATCTTGATGCCTTGACATCTCCATTTGTTTAACTGTGGCCTTGATAACTAGAGATTTTAATAATGGTAGTATACAGCAAAATAGCAATCCTCCTATGCCGATTGTCACTCCCAAGAGTATTCCTAATTTTGCTAGCCATGCTCCCCATGATCCTAATTTTAAATTAAGTTTTTTAGTCTCTTCCAGCGTTAGTTGCCATTTCTACTTGTAATTCTTTAAGTTTAGCCATGGCTTTTGTAAATGTTCCTTCTGGTGCTGTATTATTGGGGATATAGGTACAACATTGGTCTCCGAATAAAACACATACCCCTCCTTTGTCAGCTAGCATCCAATTAAGGGCTAATCTATTTTGCCATGTCATTTTACTGGTTGCATCTAATTGTTCTCCTAAAGAAATTAATGCTTCGTTGGTATAATTAATGAACCTTTGTTGATTGTAGTATATGTAATTAATCCATTCTGTATTTTTATTTTGTGAAATCCAAATGAATATTGATTCAAGACCTGATTTGACTTCATCTCGTGCCTTGAATTGATTTGGTATACCTCTGGGTTGACCTATTGAATCTATATATACTTTAGGATCTGGTATATAATTTCTCTTAACTCTGTGATTAATTGTTTCATTTCTCCCCAATGAGGATTTCGAATCCCATTCTATTATATGGATTTCTTGCATTAATCGTACTCTAGTGCATTTTCCTCTCCATCCTAGAGGTAAGGCAGTTAAAAGTTTTCTTTTTCTGCACATCCTAAAGAAATCGGCTAATGCTATAGTTTGGTCCTTATATAGGTCTGTATTAGGTAATGATATAGTTTGATTTTTACAGGTTTTAGCTGGCCATATTTGTTCTCCTTTCCTCATTCCTGATGCCGAAGGGGTGGAAAGTCTTTAGAATCATCAACATTTCAAAATATTGTTGTATCTAAATTCCAAATGACACTGCATTTCCCTTTGAATTGTCCCACATTTACAACCCCTGTGGGTTTAATAAAGCACTCATGTTCTTTACTGTAGTCTATGGTACCATAGTGGAATCTCTACTTGATCAACTTGTATTTTCGAATCTTCAGTTAGATCTAAGCTTCTACATTTAGCTCTCAATCGAGGTATATGCTTGTAGAATGGTTTTTGTTTAGCATTGCTTAGGGAGCCTAGACACTCAGCTGGACAAAAAGGTCTGAAGTCTCTTCCTAAATGACAAAAGTTTCTGTTGAATATAGCACAGTGTTCATAAGTGAATGGATTAGGGACTACTATCACTTGGCTCATCGGTGTTTTAGAACAGAATAGGCAATCTTTTTTCTTTAGTTCCATTGTTGTAAAGGTTGCCCACTCGTACCACTGATTGCTTTGTGCAGTTTCCCATAAAACATCCAGTTTATCATCACCCTCATACATGCTGTAAGTTTCTTCGCTGTTTCTACGTTGTTTTCCATACAATCCTGGTTCTCCTGTATTTGAAATTGAGTTGTTACTAGGTCTCGTGGAGGGTTGAAAAGTTGATGGAAGGGAAGTGTGGTTGAGAGTCTGAGTTGTGGGGTTTGGAGTAGTGGTGTTGATTGTGGTTTGAAGTTGTGACGAGCATAGGATGTTTAGACATGTTGTCAGAGTCATTATTTTCATTAGTCTGTTCAACTTCTCTTGCCCCATTTTGCCCTTCTTTGTCCTTAACCGTCGGTTTCTCTTGCTCGGTTGTTTCGGGTCTACTTTCTCTGACCTTAGGTTTAGGAACTCTTGTGCAGTGGTTCAGATGGTACCAGGTGTTGCTTCCTTCTACCTGGACTGCTGTTGGAGTTGCGGCTGTCACTTTATAGGGTCCTTCCCTTCTTGGTTCATTCCAGTTTCTTCGGAATACCCTTAGATAGACGAGATCTCCCGGGGTAATTGGACAGGTGGTCTTGGTCTCCTCACATGGCTCTTTCCTCTTTTCCTGCACACAAATAGCTTTATGGATAGCAGTTAGTTTTTTCATGTACAATCTTAATTCCATTTGCAATTGTTCTAATGGGGGTCCTTTGTAAGGGCCTCTGCTACATGGTACAGGCATTGGTCGACCAGTAAGCATTTCATGCGGTGTTAGATGTGTAATTCTGTTAGTTTGCATGCGGTAGCTCATTAGTGCGAGAGGCAAAGCATCGACCCAATTAAGTTTAGTACTTGCACATATTTTGTTGATTTTGGACTTGAGAATCCCGTTTGATTTCTCCACTAAGCCTTGCAATTGTGAATGATAAATGCAGCCTAGTCTTTGTTTTATTCTTAAGTGTTGCAACACTTGTTTCAAAGTCTTTTGGATAAACGCTGATCCATTGTCTGAACTTATTTCTGATGGGATTCCAAATCTGGGAAACACTTCTCTTGTCAAAAATTTTATTACTGTTCCTGCCCCTTCATCTGCTGATGGTACTGCTTCTACCCAACGGCTAAATGTGTCAACAACAACAAGCATGTATCTTTTGCCTTGCACTCGTTTTATCATATCCACATAATCCATCACCAAGTGTTTGAAAGGTCCTTCAGGCACAGGTATATGCCCTATTGGCGTTGTTATCCCTTTTCGGACATTATACTTGGCACAAATTTCACAAGAAGATAAAAATTCTGATACCATTGCATACAAGTATGGTGACCAATAACCTTGTTGTTTAATTTTCCTTACTACCTCCCCCTTTGCACAATGGTCAAACCCATGAGCATCTGGGATAAGGATGTTCAAAAGTGAGGTGGGTGCCACAATATGGCCTTCATGTGAACGCCAAATGTTTTGAGAATCTTTTGTTGCTCCTCTTTGATGCCACATAGATTGCTCGTATGGGCCTGTCTGCTGTTGAATTCGAATAATGTCATCTAAGCTTGGGTGTGGTTCTATAATTACTTCTGGAGCTATTATAGCTATCTGACACCCAGAGGCCTTTTTGGCTTCAGAGTCTGCTATGTTGTTACCTTTAATGACAAAGTCATTTCCTTTTTTATGTGCTTGACATTTGATGATTGCTACTCGTTTTGGTAACATCATAGCAGAAATTAGTTGACTTATCTGCTCAGCATGCTGTATGGGGGTTCCATCACTCTTTTTAAAACCTCTTTGTTTCCATACTGCTCCGAAAAGATGACACACGCCATGAGCATATGCAGAATCTGTAAAGATGTTCGCTGTTTGTCCTTCTGCTAACTGACATGCAGTTGTAAGGGCTTTTAGCTCTGCTAATTGAGCAGAGCATGGCTGTGTGCAGTGTTGAGATATTACAGGCACAAAATTATCTCCATCTTTTCTTACTATTGCATATCCCGTATGAATTCCCAAATGATCTCTAAAACTGGATCCATCTACAAAGTAAGAAATTTCTGCTTCAGGAATTGGGACAGACTCAAGGTCAGGACGTAACCTTGTGAACGTTAAGGAATTGGCTACACAATCATGTGGTTTACCTTCATGCACCAATGGAATTAATTCGGCTGGATTAACAGTATTACATCTCCTAATAGTAATATCAGGATATGTAAGTAGCAAAGTATATGCTAGAATCCGGGCTGGAGTCAAAACAAATTTTCCTTGCTCAATTAACTTAACCATTTTATGATGCGTGTAAATGATAACTGGGTATCCCATAGTTATTCTTGCTGCTTTTTCATACGCCTGATGTACAGCTGCAAGACCTTGTTGATAACAGGGTGGGTATCCTTGCGCTACATTGTCTAGTTTAGTACTATAGTAGGCTATTGGCTGTTTTTTCCTACCACTGCAGGTTTCCTGCATTAATACAGCTGATGCATACCCGTCAGCCCTATTAGCCACGTACAGGTGGAAGGGTCTAGTATAGTCAGGTGTAGTTAATGCAGGTGCCTTTTGTAACTCTTTCTTAATAGACTCAAATGCCATTAAGGCATCTGTATGCCATGCTAATGGGGCTTTCGTGTTTTGCAGCCCTGCTTGCTTCATGATGTCTCTCAATGGAGCTGTTTTTATAGCATAGTCCTCTATCCAATCACTACTGAAGCCTGTCATCCCTAAAAAGGTCATCATCTGGCCTACTGTCTGTGGCAATGGTGCTTTACTTACGCCTTCTAAATGAGCTGGGGCTATGGCCTTGATGCCATATGAAATTAATCGGCCTAAGTATTCAACCTGTGGCAGACAATATTGCAGTTTGGTTTTAGATACTTTATGACCCCCTCGTGCTAATTTTGTAAGCACTTTGATGGAGTCCCTATGACATTGTTCTCGTGATGTTGAACACAAAATAAGGTCGTCCATATATTGTAACAATGTGCTGTCTAGCAATAGGTCTTCTAAATCAGCTTTGAGAACCTGATTGAATATATGAGGCGAATGTTTGTACCCTTGGGGCAAGCGGGCATATGAATATTGTTTGCCCGCATATGTAAATGCAAACAGGTATCTACTTTCTTCTGCCACTGGAATGCTGAAAAATGCAGAACAAAGATCAATTACCGTAAAATATTTGGCATCAGGAGGAACATTTGTTAGCAGCGTGTGCGGGTTAGGAACATCAGCTGGCCAATCCTCTACTATATCATTTATTGCTCTTAAATCATGTACAAGACGCCATTTAGTTTTGTTTGCTTCAAGTATAGGATAGATAGGAGTGTTGCAATAACTGTTGGTTTCTTTTAACACTCCGGCTGTGACGAGTCCTTCAATTGTATCCTTTATACCTAATTCGGCCTCTTGGCTCAAGGGATATTGTCCTTTCCTAGGAAGGCGTGCATTTGGCTTAAGTTGTACTTGTACTTGGCTGGCTGATTTCACTAACCCTACATCTGTCTCATGCTGCGACCATAGTTCAGCTGGTACTTGATGTTCCACTTCCTGTAAAAGATTAGCAGTGGTACTTTCTAGCCCTGGGGCTGACATCATTTGTACTTGTTGTTTCTGGTTAATGACTATCTCCTGAGGCGTACCTAGCAAGGATGTGCCACACAAGATTTTTATGTAATTTTTGTCAGCGGAATGGAAAATCAATGGATTTATTGTAGTCTCCCACTCACATTGTGCAGCTTTTTTCATCATTGGTCCTAGATCCTTTGCTTCCCAATTTTTCCCTACATATAAAGATATATGTGGCACAGAATCATCTACATCGAACCATTTGTTTATGAACTCATTTTCAGCAATTTTTATGGCTGCTCCTTGCTTACCTATTATTATGATGTATTGGGAGATCATTTCAATTTTCTGTTCTTTAGTTCCTTCTAGCCATTTCTTTTCTACGTCTGCATTTCTCATGGGGTCATATTTCATTGTACAGTGAAATTCTGACTTGGGCATCTGTGATTCAGGAATTTGTGCCTCAATGAATCTACCTCACTTCATTCTGGTAGATTTCTCACATCATTCTCTATCTGTCCTATCCAGTACACATTTGCTTTTGGCTCAGAGATCATCAGTTGATTTCCTATCATGTCCACATACACCCCATCTGTAGAACACCAAATTTTTAAACCCAATTTGCATAATGCATCTCTTCCTAGCAGATTAATAGGAGTCTGATTTGATATCAGGATAGGCATGGTCACACTTTTGGTTTTTGTTTTTAGGCAGATTGGAGCTGACATGGGAATTAGCTGTGTTTGTCCCGAGAATCCTACTGTTTTTACAAATTTCCCAGACATGGGGAGGTGTGAGGCATAATTTGATTTTAGACAAGTATACACGGCTCCCGTGTCAAGCATTACTGGTATTGTTTTCCCTTCTATTTCAATATCTAATACAGGTTCTTGGGTTGCATTGGTTGTTAAAATTGGAAGCTGCCTCTCCTCCCTAGAATTCTCTGGGCATCCCTAGCATTCTTGATTTGGGCTTCCCCAGTGGTTCACAGGGCTATGGAAAGATGCCTGCCAACCCGCCCCCCTTCCAGCTCCAGATGCTTGTGGCCATGGATTAGTTGGACAATTTCTCCGATAGTGGCCTGGCTGTCCGCACCCACAGCAGACTCCTGGAGGGAAATTAATCATTCTGCCTCCTCCTCTCCGTCCCCGTGGCTGTGGTTTCCTTCTCCACTCGGGGGGCCCCTGCTGCTGAGCATAAACATTCACAATGGGGGAAGGGGCCTGGTTTGCATTTGGAGGAGTTGCTGCAGGCAGAGTTGGTTGGACAGCTGGATGAGAAGCATTTACAGAAGGCATTACAGTCATTTGGTTAGATTCTTCTTCCATTACCACGGCTTGAACCTTTTTCTTGTGCTTGGCTGTCAGTTCTTCAAGCTGCAGTTGAGTAAGCTTTCTTTGTAGTTCTTTCTCTTGGTTTAAGAGCTTTTGTTCATTTTTCCTATACAGTTCCACTGCATGAGACACATGATCACAAAACTCCTTGTGTGTTTTGGAGTTCAGACCAACTATATCCTCTAGCTTACTCTTAACAGTTTGTGGCATGGCTTCTATTATAGCATTTCTGAACAGTGTAGCCATTAGAGGGTCTCCTTCTGGATTCCCTTCAGTCTCTTGCTTCCATTTTTTCAATTGTCTCTGAACATATGTGACAGGATTTTCAGTTTCCCCCAACTGTTCACCCTTCAATGCTTTAGGGTCGACTCTAGTTGGGTATTCAGCACGTAGTGCTTGCCACACAGCTGGGCGGAATACATCATATACAGTCCCGTCTATGTAATGGGAGTTCACAGCTCTCTCTAAGCCAGATGCTTGAAGAATTTCTTCCATCTTTGCTCCCCCTATAATTTTTGCCAAGAGTGCTTTGATGTCTCCTACAGCCAGGAGTTTGCCCATAGTTTCTTCTTCAAACACCCTAATCCATTTCCCAGCCCCCTCGTGCATGTCCGGGAGGCGAGTGACTAGCCCCTCCAAGTCCTGTGAAGCCCAAGGTATGTACTGTCCCTGCGCTCCTTTTATTAAAATAGGAAGTTGTTTTGTTAACGGTCTAAGCCATCCTTGTTCACCTTCTCGTGACCACCTTCCTTCATCAAATGAGGACTCCTTTATACCTTCTTCCCCCTTACTTTCTAATGATCCCCTGCTTCTCAATACTTTATCTGTTTCCTGTACAAACTTTTCTGTTTCCTTAATTCTCTAATTTAATTCTTCTTCGAATAACCTTGCTTCTACATCAATTTCCTCTTCAAACCTTTTTGTCTGTTCAAGTGATTTCTTTCTACTTTGAGGTTTTTGTTCATACTGTGTTTTTAATTCCTCCAAAGCTGTCTGCACTTGCTTATAACAGTCTAAGTATGGACTTTTATTTTCATTCCAAGTTTGCCTGCTTTTTGGTCTAACATCTGGCCCCATTCGTTTTTCATCTCTTAAGTCCACATCTCCTTCCATCTGCATCTGTCCTGTTACTTCTACCACTCCTTTGAGCATTGGAAATTGACCTTGAGAGGCCCCATAAGGAGGGGGGTCAGCAAACACTTCTCCCTTTCCTTTTGCTTCTCTCTCTGCCTCCTTTAAAATCTCCCTAGCCTTTTTCATATTTTTCAGTAAGTTTTCTCCTTCTTTTTTGAATAAAGATAACACTTCTTGTTCCATTTTCCTTTTTTCTTCTCTTTTTTTCTGTTTTTGACTCATATCTTTAGCCTTGTAATTTTTTATCAATGTTTCCATTTCCTCACACAGGCTTACATCAAATGTTCCCTCTTTAGGCCATTTTGTCATCATTTTTTTCGTTCTTTTCTGCCATTTTTTGGAGAACTTACCTATAAGTTCTTTACTTAAGGGATATTTAGATCCCAAAAGTTCTACTGGAGTTGCAGCCATATTTCTACAATACAACCCTTAGACTTAAATAGTTTTTCCCCAATTTTTCCAACCAATCAGTAATATAGAAATGCCTCCTTTACTACTTATATAATAATAACAGTTTACATTTAGCTAATACCAAACAGCAATATCAGCCACTTTTCCTTTAAGCTAAATTTACACAATAGTTCTCAGTCAATTATTAAACTTTTAAGCAAGTATTATTCCATATTCATACCAGTCCCTTTATTCATCTGTGGCTCATGTACACATTTATCCATGTCCCTTTATTTACAGGGCTCATACATTCACACTGTCCCTTATTTTGGGCTCATACATTCACACTGTGTCCCTTATTTTGGGCTCATGTACTCCTCTCAAGCGAGGCAACAACTACGCTCTCTCTCTGTGAAACACAGGAGGGCCCGCAGTCACCGCTCACAAGATACAGAATCTGTTACACATCAATCATGCTCATACAACCACACACATACACTTAAATAGACTACACTCTTCCTGAGTGACCTGTCAGTTCTACTCGCTCTTTTACTGAAACTTTCCTCAACACAGTAAAAACGCAGTACTCTGCAGGATTTTTGCCTACTCCTGCAGCCCTCTGTAACTTCCTAACACCAACAGAGCATTATCCATAGGACTTAATAAATAACCTTACAAGTTTGCACTCTGTCTTCACTTGATAACCTTAACTTAAGGAAAGGCAACCCTTGCAGTGCCTTCCCTTGTAGGACTTTCTTACCAGCGCTTCTCTTTTAACTCTTTTAATCTAGTTCTACTTAAATATGAAAACCTGAATTCACTGTTCTCCTCAAGTCCAACTCAACAGAAAATACAGATCAATGCATGCATTTAGTGCTTTTGGAATCAAAACCCCTTTTCCATTTATTTTAACTCTTTCCTCCAATTATTATAGTTCGATGAATTTAGAAGGATGTAAAGTGTCTCACCACAAGCAAACTCTGGAAAACAACACAACCTAACTATATAAGCAAAACTGCTTACCTTTCGCCAAGTTGTTGTGTTGCTCGTCCAGAGTCCGCTCGCCGTGGTCCACCTCGCTGTCCTTTCGAAATTCTGTTCGTGACGCCAATTCTGTTGTGGTTTCCCCTCTTCCCCGTCAAAGAATTACTCTTGAGTCTTGGGTTTTGATGCCAAAAGATAGACTTTATTGCCGAAACAATCAAGCCGAGTTGTCTATAGAGAACTGATCTTTACTTGGTTGAGGACAGCGTTATATAGTGGTCTTCGCACGCAAGCATGTCAACCTAAATCATTGGGGGGGGTCCCTAAGGTAAACATTATCATGGGAAACAGATGGTTTTCCTTAACGGCCTCTTAGTGGGCCCCTAAAATAATATGAGATATAGCTCTGCTAGTGGGGCCTAAAAAATAACCGTATGGGCTTGTCTATTTTCCATACTTATGGCCTCTACAACAACACAGGATGTGCTTGCCCAGTGAAATACAGGGTAGAACTATAATGGTAAAATAATTTGGACACAATTCCTCTATATTTTAGTTAATAAAATCTTCCTCAAGCTCTCACCAAAGCATTTGAGTCAGGATGAGCTCTGGACCTCTGGGTTATTGCAACACCTTGATTCTTTTCTTTTCAGCCATTCTGTAAATTGTAGATTTGCTGGTGTGCTTGGGATCATTGTCCTGTTGCATGACCCAATTTTGGCCCAACTTTAGATGTCGTGACAGATGCCCTCGCATTTGACTCTAGAATACTTTGATATACAGAGGAGATCATGGCCAACTCAGTGACTGTGAGGTGCCCATGTCCTGTGGCTACAAAACAAGCCCAAAATGATCAGCCCTCCTCCAGCATCCTTGTCTTTTAGTATGAGGTGTTTGTGCTGATATGCTCTTTAGGTTTTCACCAAACTTGGTGCTGTGCATTATGGCCGAACATCTCCACTTCGGTCTTGTCTGTTCAAAGGACATTATTCTAGAAGACTTGTGTTTTGTTCAGATGCAACTTTGCAGACCTAAACTGTGCTGCAATGTTTTTTTTTTAAGTAGAAGAGGCTTTATTCTGCCAAACCTTCCAAACATGCCATTTTTGTCCCATATTTTTCTAATGGTATTGTCAGGAACTTTATCATTTAACATGTTAACTGAGGCCTGTAGAGTCTGAGGTGTAGTTCTTGGGTTGTCTGCCATTTCTCTGAGCTTTACACTGTCTGATCTTGGGGTGAATTTTCTGGGACATCCACTCCTGGAAGGAGAGGTGTCTGTTTTAAATGTCTTCCACTTGTGAATAAACTGTAAATTGTATGGAAATGGCCGTATTACTCTCCTCAGATTGATGGCAGCAACAATTGCTTCTCTAAGATGATTGCTGATGTCTTACCTCTTTGGCATTGTGTTAACACACACCTGAAGGGTCCAGACCAGCAAATTGCCAAAGCTTATGCTTTTATAAAGGTGCTCAGACTTGCTGATGATCAGTTATTCAAAGGAATTTGATTAGCAGTGCTTGACTGTTATTTACTCTCCAATGTAATTCCAATGTTAACAGTAAAGGTGTCCTAACTTTGTCACACATGGCTTTTCCATTTTTGTTCAGTAAATAATGGCATGGTGCAATTTGTCATATGTTGTTGTTCATCTGAGGTTTTACTGTTGAAATTTTAAGACCAGCCAAGGACCAGTTTTTTTTAATGATGTCCTGATACGGAAAACCATGGAATTCAATAGGGTGTCCTAACTTTTTCACATGACTGTATATATTTTGAATATCCAATAGTATACATGTATATGCATGTAATTTCTAGGTGTATATGCAGGTGTTTTATGTATGTATTGAGAAGCGAAGTTTGATTTAAATCCTTCGTGGTGCCTCATAGCAGCATCTGGACCAAAAAGCTGTACTCAGACAACAGCCAACTACATACTGCATTCTACATTCTGTGCCTGTATTAGAGTAATTAGCTGTCTATATCAGCAGCTATCTATACTATATATTTGTCATCTAAAAGGAGAAAACGAAACAAAAATATAAGAGATATACGCAGAGAGCCGACGTGAGAAACACACTAAACAAACTAGCCTGAAAGATGCTTGCCAACTGCTGGCTTGGTGGGTCCCGGCATTAAAGAATCCATTATGTCCTTCATACAGTAACTATTTACACTTCCTGGAACAGTAAAACACCTCCATAACTTTAATGTTTGACTATGGAGATGATGTTTTTCTTAAAGTTTTCCTTTTTTCCACTAGACATACTGCTGATCCATGGGTCCAAAAAGTTCCAGTTTGGTCACATCACTCCATAAAATATTCTTCCAAAACTCCACAGGTCTGTCTAAATGAATTTTAGCATATTTAAGTCAGCTTTTTATGTTCTTCTTGGTCAAGAGTGGCATTCAGCAAGGTGCCCCAACATGAAAGCCATGCTTGTCCTGTATTCATCTTATACTCTGCACTGCAATGTTTTTCCACCTTTCGTTGGGTCATCTTGAAAGTCTTTCGCTGAACATTGCAGCCCACAGTTGTTCTGATCAAACATTTTATGATATTGTGTTTTTTTTTTCTTCAGCAGCCTCAAAGTCTTTCTGGTACAACACATTTTAATCTAAGGATAAAGGCTGACAAGCTGTGTCTCTAGGAACTTTTCATTTCTTGAAAATCTTTATATAGCCTAAGAATTTCTAAAGTAATAAAATTATTTCTACTCTATAGCTTCTCTCTAGCTTTTGCGAGAGCTCTGTCGACGTCATTTTTGCCGTTTATTGCATGTTTATGCAAGTTTTTTTATTGGGTTAACAGCTCAAGCTAATTCTTTTTTCTAATAAAGTTTAGAAAGGTTTGTGTTTTGTTCCCCACCATATGAATAAGTCACTAAAAAAGAACAATTTTGAATAGGAGTTGAATAATAATGACATAATGATATAATAATGTGTTATAGAATTCAAAAATATCACATTATATATTGACATGATCACTTTTAACATGCCAGTAATCTGTTATAGATGCAATTTTTTTAAAGGGGTCATCGGATGCTAAGTGACTTTTGTCACGCTGTGTGAAGAGGAAGACGTAGGACGACGAAATATAACAAAAAGGGCTTTAATAAAATCCAAAAAGGGTACATCAAGACAGGAACAACAGGGAAACACACACCAACATAACTTTAAAATTGGACAAAAACTATGGAACTGAATCAAACTTATAAAGGGGTGCTAACGGGACAAAAATAAGTGTGGGAATTTAACCAATGAAGACTTAACAAGAAACGGAACAGGGCACAGAAGGGCGAAACCAACAAAACAGTTCACAGGGGTGTGACAACTTTTACATGTTGTTTGAACATGAATGTGTGTTGGCAGTGTATGTACAAATCTACCCTATAATGATAAAAATCCATGCAGTGGTTTTTAATTAATCTGTAAAAATAATATTCCCTATTTCAAATCGAGCCGATTTTCAAATTCTCACACCGTCACACCGACAGAGGCCGCTCCCACCATAGTTGATTGACATAAGCGTCTTACCTCAGATCAGCTGTAACAGTCCACCCTCTTTGTTTTGATGCCGGAGCAGGGATGTAAGTTAGACAAGAATATCTCAGATTGAGTGATTGAGGTGTTGTGTTGCTGGATGTAATAATGAATGTAGTGGTCGTCATTTACTCCCGACATCTGAGCCACTGAAGATGCAGTGGATTACGTTTGTTCGTGAAGGAAATGCGCCTCCTGATCTGCATATATCCGTCTATGTTTGCGCGAATTATTCGTGATCCAGCTTTACCTAGAGCAGAAGTGAGTATAATGGGTTTTTTATGAATATCCTTGCGATCGCCTTTAATTTGGCCTTTAATGTGGTATAAAGCACATCAAAACTAGCATTACAATGGTAAAACCATAGTAAGTTTGGTGATTACTGTGCTATTACTATACATATCACAGTCAAACTAAAGATACTGCAGTAAAAGCATAATAAGTGTTGTGGTTATTGTGCTTTTTTACTGAAACTGCCACAGCAAAACGTCTCCGTTACGTATGGTAACCCTCGTTCCCTGATGGAGGGAACGGAGACGTTGTGTCGAGTAGTGTACGACACTAGGGGTCACTCTTGGGAGCCCAAACACCTCTGACGGTATTGAAACAGGCCAATGAAATTGGGTGTGCAGATTTGCACAGCTGGCCACGCCCGGCCATCCGGGTACAAGTAGGGCAGCGTGTGCATCTGCTCACTCGTTCTGATCTGATCCTATATACTGACCAGGCAGTGACTGTCTGCGGAAGACAGACAGTCAGAAATGGTTGTGCCGAATCCACCTCTCATCCCCGGGTCGAGAGTGGATCTGGGTGGGTCAGTTAGGCCGCCTGCTCTGGATTGCTCGTCTGAGGAAAAACTAGAAGCCTAACAAGGGTTCTAGCAAGCCTACTGACAAGCTGGTGTTGCCACCTTCCCACAAGAACTTTGACCGTTGGGCGGGTCTGGCCGGAGGCCCGGCTGTTGCGGGGCCTCAGGAGTTCTATAGGGGGCCATCCGTGGCGATGAACAGACAGGAGTAGTCGGGGGAAAGGGCCGAGGTCCGACCCACAGCTGCTCCTTTAACCACCGTGAAGGACTTGCGTGCAAATTCTATCATGGTGTCGCCAGAAGGACCGACCTGGGAAATGGTGGGTAAGAAGCGGACTTCAAATTTCCTGCATTTCTGACAGGTGAAGCCACAGGTGGCGCTTCTGGCTCAACAAAGTGGACATCGCCCTTCCCAGAGCGTGCGCCATGACCTCATAGCTCAGCGAGCGTAATCGGTTATTGTACGCACACCACGGCTCAACGCCATGGCCATCCTCCTTTGTTGAGCCAGAAGCGCCACCTGTGGCTTCACCTGTCAGAAATCATGTGTTGGATGTAAAGCAGACGCAGCTCATCCAGAAGCCATGTAAGCCTTGCCCGGAAAGAACTTACAGGCTCCGGACGGGGGTCATGGGAGGAACCCAACAAGCGGTGGCGTTTTGCGGGGAGTACCCCACAATCGCCCCCTCCACCTGGGGAACCTCTGAAACCCCCTCGCTGGACCCCCATCGAGGGTGGTGAAGGAGAAGTTGATCTACCACGTCCCACCCGTTTTTCAAAACGGACTTTCTGCGATAACATCAACTTCTCGTGCACCTCCGGGAAATAGGCACTGGAAACGACCATACAGGTCGTTACCCAGATGTCTATTAACCAGCCCTTCCTTGTCTGCCCGTTTCAGGCACGGCCGCCATTTTAGCGTCCGCCTCAAACTGAGAATCAACCCCCCACAGAGGTTTGCTCAGCTGAAGCGTCAGCTTTAAACAGTTTACGCCCTCCTAGCGATGCTGCCGCTAACCTTTTCCGCCCATTTAGGAGCTCCAAATAAGAAAGTCAGCTGTACTGAGACAGACTAACAAACTCGTCCGAAAGCTCGACCGCGGGATGCGAGGAGCAAGAGGTTCGCGGGGTTTTCACCCGGCGAAACCTTCCGTACTTTCTAATGCTCGCCACTGACGCACCTCGCAACGGCCTCGTACCCAGAGGTAGAAGGACTGTAGCGGAAAGCAGTCAGGGTGAGCCGCGGCTTCACGTAAAAGCATGCCGCTCGCGAGCAAAGCGCGCCCATGATCATGTTCTTGCAAGCAAAACATGAATCAACAACAAACGCTGCAGCAGCGTGAGCATAACTCAACACTGAACACAACGGTCGTGTCGATAGTTTGGGGAAGAGAGAGCTTGCAAGGTCACTACCTGATCTCTGAAAGGAGTGGTGGGGACCTTGGGCACATATCCAGGCCGGGGTCTCAAGACAACGTGAGAATCCGCTGGTCCGAATTCCAGGCACGAACTGTTCACGGAGAGGGCTTGGAGGTCTCCCACTCTTTTGATGGAAGTGAGCGCAGTCAAAAGAGCCGTCTTGAAGGAGAGAGCATCGAGTTCGACTGACTGAAGGGGCTCGAATGGATCTTGTTGTAGACCTTGGAGAACCACAGCAAGATCCCAAGAGGGGATGAGATGCGACCGAGGAGGGTTCAGTCTCCGGGCTCCTCTAAGAAATCTGATTATCAAATCGTGTTTCCCCACCGATCTGCCCCCCACCAAGTCATGATTAGCTGATATAGCTGCGACATGAACCTTGAGTGTTGAGGCAGACAGGTGCCTGTCCAGGCCTTCTTGAAGGAAGGATAACACTGATTTGATGCCACAACTCCGTGGGTCCTTCCTGTGGGAAGAACACCAGTTCACAAAGATGCGCCATTTTAGGTCATACAGCCGTCTGGTAGAGGGGGCTCTTGCTTGTAGAAGTGTGTTTACCACTGAAGGTGAAAGGTCTCTGAAGTCCTCCTGGTCGCGTCCAGGGACCAAAGGTGGAGGTTCCAAAGATCGGGGCGCGGGTGCCAAATTGTGCCCTTCCCCTGAGAAAGGAGGTCCTTCCTCAGAGGAATGCGCCAGGGAGGGGCTGATGCCAGGAGCACCAGGTCCGAGAACCAGGTTCTGTTGGGCCAGAAGGGGGCCACCAAGAGAATCTGTTCCTTGTCCTCCCTGACTTTGCACAAGGTTTGTGCGATGAGGCTCACTGGGGGAAACGCATACTTGAGCCGGCCCCTCGGCCAACTGTGTGCCAGTGCGTCTATACCGAGGGGGGCCTCGGTTAGACCGTACCACAGCTGGCAGTGGGTGGATTCCGGTGAGGCAAAGAGATCTACCTGTGCCTGGCCGAATCGATCCCAAATCAGTTGGACCGACTGGGGGTGGAGTCTCCACTCGCCTCCGAGCGAAACCTGTCGTGACAGGGAATCGGCCATACGATTGGCTTCGCCCGGAATGTGAGTGGCTCGTAGAGACTTGAGTCTGTGTTGACTCCAGAGCAGCAGGTGGCGGGCTAGTTGTGACATGCGAAAGGAGCGTACACCGCCCTGGTGGTTGATGTAGGCTACAGCCGCAGTGTTGTCGGACCTGACCAACACGTGCTTGCCCTGAATCATAGGTCGGAACCTCCTCAGGGCCAGGAGCACTGCCAACAACTCCAGACAATTTATGTGCCAAAACAGTCGGGGGCCTGTCCAGACCCCGGAAGCTGCTTGCCCGTTGCAGGTGGCACCCCAGCCTGTTTTGGAAGCATCTGTGGTGACAACGATGCGTCTGGACACCTGTTCCAGGGGAACTCCTGACCGTAGGAACATATTGTCTGTCCAAGGGCTGAGTGTCTGGCGACACGATGGTGTGATGTTCACTCGAAATGTGCCTCGATGCCACGCCCACCTGGGGACTCGAGTATGAAGCCAGTGCTGCAGCAGTCTCATGTGCATCAAACCCAGTGGCGTGACCGCGGCTGAGGATGCCATGTGCCCTAGGAGCCTCTGAACCTGTTTTAGGGGGACCGCTGACCCGCATCTGAGTGTTGCCACACACCTCAGAACTGACTGTGCACGCTCCGGGGAGAGACGCGCAGACATACTGACCGAGTCCAGCTCTACACCGAGAAAAGAGATCCTCTGTGCCGGGGAGAGTTTGCTCTTTTCCCAGTTGACCCGAAGCCCCAACTGAGCCAAATGGTTGAGAACCATGTCCCTGTGTGCGCAAACCAAATCCCACGAGTGAGCTAGGATCAGCCAGTCGTCGAGATAATTGAGAATGCGTATGCCCATTTCCCTGAGGGGGGAAAGGGCGGCCTCCGCTACCTTCGTAAAGACCCGGGGCGACAGGGAGAGGCCGAAGGGGAGAACCTTGTACTGATATGCCCGTCCTTCGAAGGCAAACCGCAAGAACGGCCTGTGTCTTGGGAGGATTGAGACATGAAAGTACGCGTCCTTCAGGTCTATGGCCACAAACCAATCTTGAACTCTGACACACGTGAGAATGTGCTTGAGGGTTAACATCTTGAACGGGAGCTTGAGCAGGGCCCGATTCAAGACCCTCAGATCCAAGATTGGTCTGAGACCGCCACCCTTCTTGGGTACAATGAAGTAGGGGCTGTAGAACCCTTTCTTCATTTCGGCTGAGGGGACAGTTTCTATCGCACCCTTCGCCAGAAGGACTGCGATTTCCGCCCGAAGAACCGCGGTGTTGGGGCCCTGAACCGACGTAGTGAGAACACCACGGAACTTGGGTGGACGCCGTGCAAACTGGATGGCATAGCCGAGCCGAATGGTCCTGAGGAGCCAGCGGGAAGGATTGGGGAGATTTAACCAATCCGAAAAGTTCTCCGCTAAGGGTCTCAGAGGAGTTACATTCGGTGTACCAAGGGTGGGGGTATCGTCGCTGGGAAAACAGTGTGTGGCCGGAGGTGAGAAGCCCCGAACCACACTGGCTGTTCTGCCCAGGGAGTCCGATCCGTGAGAGCTGTGCAGATGATCCGCCCGAGAGGGGAGATCGTCTGAACGAGCTCGTTGTTTCAGAGCATACGGGGGCACAGGTATTGTGCGATCGTATGTTTCTGATAATGGAAACAGCATCCGACCGTCGAGTAGAGGGTCGGAGGTGCTGTATATTGTGCCCAGAGAAGAAGGAAATTGCTCTTTTATTGACCATGTGGTGGCCGTCTGCCGTGTGGCAGACAGCCGGGTAGAAGCCGAATCCAGCGCTCGTCCCTCGTCGAGTGTGGATCCGGACAGGTCAGATGATCCTCCTTCCCTGGGCTGCCCGTCTCAGGAACGCTTCGAGCCTGACGTGGGTTCTTAGTGGCCTGAGGACGGGCTGGCGGTGCCACCTTCCTACGAGTGCTGGACCGTTGGGCGGGTCTGGCTGCAGGACCGGCAGGTTGCGGGGCCTGAGCCACCCTCGTAGGGGGTCTTCCTCGGCGGGGGGCAGGTGGAGGTTGCTGCGTCGGCTGAGCTGGGCCAGCGCTCGCTGCACGCCGAGGCAGGATGTGTTTAATGGCCTCCGTCTGCTGCTTCACCGTGGAAAACTGCTGGGCAAATTCTTCCACGGTTTCGCCGAAGAGACCAGTCTGGGAAATGGGAGCATCAAGAAAGCGTGCTTTCTCGGCGTCTCGCATCTCGGCCAGGTTTAGCCATAGGTGGCGCTCCTGGACCACCATAGTGGACATCGCCCTCCCCAGAGCCTGCGCCGTAACCTTCGTAGCTCGAAGAGCATAGTCGGTCGCAGAGCGCAGCTCGTGTAACAGCTCTGGGTCAGGAACACCCTCGTGCAGGTCTTTGAGAACCTTAGCCTGATAGACCTGCAAAATCGCCATAGCGTGTAAGGCGGACGCAGCTTGCCCAGAGGCCGCATAAGCCTTCGCTACAAGCGCAGGCGAAAACTTACAAGCCCTGGACGGGAGTCTCGGGCGGCCCCTCCAGGAGGCGGCGTTTTGCGGGCACAAGTGCATCGCAATCGCTCTCTCCACCTGGGGGACCTCCGTATACCCCCTCGCTGGACCGCCATCGAGGGTGGTGAGGGACGGGGAGATAGCGTGCCGTGAACGAGCCGACAGAGGGGCTTTCCACGACTTCGTTAACTCCTCATGCACTTCCGGGAAAAACGGGACCGGGGAGGAACGTGGCCTCGAGTCACGTCCACTGCCCAGGAACCAGTCATCCAGTCTTGAAGGCTCAGGGCTGGGCGGGGGAACCCACACAACCCCAATCTCCTTGGCTGCCCGTTTTAGTGCGGCGGCCATTTCGGCATCCGCCACAGACTGAGACTCTCCCGCCGGAGCGGTAAGTTCAGCCGTGACGTCAGCCTCTGACGGCTCTCCCTCCAATGCTACAGACCCTGCCTTTTCCTCAGCAGGAGCCCCGAACAAAAGATCCAGCCCATACTGAGACGAGCTTTCAAAATCGTCCTGAGACTCCATCGGTGGACACACAGGGTGAACGGTTTGCGAGGACGTACCCGGCAAAGCGTCGTTCAAACCCTGCCGCTCTTCTTCAACGCACATCGCTGCGGCCTCGTACCCGGAAGTAGAAGGACCGGAGCGGGAAGCAGTTGAATGGCGCCGCGGCTTCTTCGAAAAGAACGCGGCTCGTGAGCGGAGCGTGCCCAAGGGCATGTCCTCGCAGTTCTGACAACCTCCCTCAGCGAACGCTGCTTCAGCATGCTCACGCCCCAAGCACTGAACACAGCAATCGTGCCGATCGTTAGGGGAAAGGTAGAATCCGCAACCAGTTGGACACGGACGGAAAGGCATAGTGAAACACACAATCCGCCCGTGGAGCTCTTTTAGAGAAAATTTGCTCAATTAGAGGAAAGTCCTCTCCTGAAGATCGCCGTCGACGCACCCAGGGGAACTCTCACAACACGAGCCGTGTCAGAGAGGGAGAGACTGCTGTCTGTGCCGTAGATCCAACGACGAGAGAGGTGAATGTTGCCGCTTCTCACACAGAGACGCTGCATTCGGCTCCGAAGAACAGAACGAGTGAGCAGATGCACACGCTGCCCTATTTATACCCGGATGTCCGGGGCGTGGCCAGCTATGCAAATCTGCACACCCAATTTTCATTGGCCTTTCTCAAAACTGTCAGAGGTGTTTGGGCTCTCAAGGGCGACCCCTAGTGTCGTACACTACTCGACACAACTCGGAGTGTATGACAGATAGGGAACTGTAGTTAATGTGATAAAACATGGTAAGTGTGATGTTTACTGTTTTAACTTAAAATATTACAGTACAATTACAGGTACTGTGGTAAAAACATGGTAAGTGTCCTGTTTACTGTGTTTTAAAATATCACAGTACTTACAACTGTTGTAAGTGTTGTGGTTACCATGATTTTACTACAAATACAACTTACATCTTTGAATCTGATATGAATATAAAACTGATCGAAGGTCTATGGCATGTGTGCAGGTGTGTTCGTTTAGTTAAAGGCAATGGAACGCAAAGACAGCCTCGGATGACAGATATAATTAAGCGAATAAACATACGGCGCTAATCTGATTAATAAAGAAGACAGGATATATTTTAAAACAAACATTAAGCCAGAGTATCTACGACTAATCACCCAACCTGTGGCACACGTAAACTGATGGCAAATATTGTGACGTGTGCTGCATGAGACTTCCTGAACATGATTTCATAGCGATCATCATCTCATGTCCTTTGCGTCTGTGTTTTGACGCCAAAAGTTTCCCATTGAAATCAATGTAGGTCCCAGTTCGTCAATATAGTGATGCCGAGGGGTGCCGGTGACATCTTCATAGTGACGCTAGAGGCGCTTGACCGTTCTGCAGTTTTTGATGCCTCGGGAGTGAGAATGGGTTGTTGTGTGACATGAATTTTCCCAGTCTCACTAGCTGTTGTTGTCAAAAAGCTGGTGATCCACTGACAGATAGAGCTAGGAACAGAGAGCTGTGAGAGAGTAGTGTTGGGGTGATTAACCCTCTGGGGTCTAAGGGTGTTTTGGGGCCCTGGAGAAGTTTTGACATGCCCTGACATTTGTGCTTTTTTCAGTATCTTAAAAACATATTGATGGCTAAAGTCTGGTTACACTGTAATCAGCACAAACTGGGCTACAATAATATGCAAGCAACATTAACGTACATGTTTGTGCTTTTGAGAAAACAACATTTATGCGTGGTTAGTGAAAATCTAATTTTTTTAAGTCACTGAAATAAGACCATGAAACACATTCAGAACATTAGTTCACAAGACTTTTGAGAACTGGATGTGGTAGGCTAGAGTTTTTTCTACAAAATGATGTGAAAATCATCTCGTTCAGTCATTCACAAAAAAACAATATACTTATTTAAATTTTCTAAGATATGTTTTGTGATCGAAAGGGAATATGCGAGGGAGTGACAATGGCCATTTAATATTTAGTGATTCACACCTGAGAGACAAAAGGCCCTCCTCTAATGGCCCATCAATGAGACTATGACTGTCAGGTAAGAAACAATGTGAGAAGATTCAGAGATTGGGGTTTTACATTATCTGTATTTCATTTACAACACAGTATAATATAAACATACATTATGAAGGTCAAAGACACATTATTAAGCACACTGATCTAACCACAGAGATGTGAACAGATGGTGTGTAATTTCTGAAAACTGTTTTCTGAATTTTGTTCAACAAGTAGCACAAGCAAATCATACCTGATATTTAAGTGCTTGCAAAACTCATCATCAGTAGTCAAGGAACTTGTTTTACCAATAGAATGTCAGTGTAGTTGAAGATCTGATGTTGGTACAGTGCTCTCAGAGGAAAAGTTTTGTCACACGCACTGGATCACGTGAGGTCACGAGGCACCGGAAGTAATCTCCGCGGGTATATAAACAGGAAGTAAGGTATGGTTGGCACCAGACATTGAGTTCATGTTGGACTACAGTGAAGGTCTACTCTCTTCATCTCTCAACTCACGCGAGTACCGCTTAGCGGATCTATTTGTATATCCGTCTGTGTGCGTGTGAGAACGCGGAATTCCTGGTGGGATTCTCTACTCCGTAGACGGAGCGTTCTCATATCTATCGCGTGGTTTACCTGCTCACTCGTGTGTTTCCGCGTTTGAGTTCTCCACCACGCTACACAGGGACCTATCCTCGATCATTCATTTCCTGTCTTGCCTCCGTGACAAGTTTGCAGGATTCATCTGTTGTGCAGGTATCAGATCACAAACAACTAAAGCAAAACAAAAAACATATGTGAGCATGTTAACATCAGGAGCAATTTAAAGCATCCTTGCTAAATAAAAGCATTAGTTCTATAATTTCTACCCCCAAAAATATTCATATAGGTATGTTATAACTAACATAAATAAATTTGATAGGCCTGTAGCAATATTGTTACATTAGCAATCACTAATATTGCCCATGTGATTTGTATAGCTATCATACGCACACATGCTTTGTATTTATTATTATACAGTATAAAAAACAACATCTGAGAAACTAAGTTATTATTAAGCACATTATGTACACGTTTGAGCAGATATTTGCAGAGTATTCAACAGTAAAGACTGGTCTAAGCATTCTTATACATTACTTTTATATCGTTTAAACAGTAGCCCTACTTTAATGTCAATTTGTTTATGAAACATAAAACATTCCTGACGCCTTACAGATGCATTGAAAAGTTGCCTATGATATTTCAAAATGTTGCACTCGATTTCACGTTTTAGTCAGGAATTATAGTTTTGGAAAAAGTCCAACTAGTAAATGCGTTCAAGTTTATGTCTCAATAACACATTATCTAATGCCAATAAGAAAGATTACTTACACTGTATAAGATCCTATCGTCAGCTGCCCGCTCGTCAGCTGTTCCTCTCAGCGCGTCCTCATCCGGAGTAAATACAAGGCTTTTTCCTCTCAGCGCTTTCTTCCAAAAACGAAAGTATCCGACACAAACACGTTGCTGCTTTGTTTACGAGTTGATGTGGGCGTTCATTTCGCACGTCTCTCACGTGGATGTTTGTAATAACAATAGCGCCGCACAGCACGTGGGCGTGAACTAATTAGCTGTAATGAGGTCAGATGGGAAATGAAATGAAACCCTGTATATTTTCTTTATTTACAAAAACCACAAACATTTGTTGATATGTTGAGCATACACAAATAAAAGTAAACTTTCTACAGATTCAGATGATGTATTACTTTTATGTGTCCAATTAAAATTGAGGGAGCAATTCAAGTTCTTTTTGCTGACATCTGGAAAATATGCCAGTGCTCCCGCCAGCGGGTTAGCCGACCCCAGGACGTTAAAGCTGAACTGAAGTCCCCATGAAGCTGAACTGATATGATTATCACATAAGTCCCTGGTTTGTCTAGGTGTTGCAGGTAGGATACAATGCAGTCTACCCGGGGGTTGCTGGAGGTGTTAACAGGTGTACAGTACAGTTATTTGTTATATTTAACAAATATTCTTTAAACCCAACAGCCAGCTATATGTTGGGGTTCTGGAGTATGCAAGCAGATCACACTACATTTGCCTATAGAAATAGACTCTTTCCTATTCAATCACAGACAAAACCTTTCTTTGACCTTCCTATCACACATAGCCAGTGTTGGGAATGTTACTTTAAAAAAGTAATTAGTTACAGTTACTAGTTACTTCTTACAATTAGTAACTGAGTTACATCATTATAAAAGTAACTAATTACAGGGGAAAGTAACTATTGTGTTTTTAAAAAAAGAACTTTGATGCCCCCCAATATTAAATGTTAAATGAGTGAAATTTAAATGAATTGAATTAAATGTTTAGTTTACTCACCAGACTAATATTAAATATCTGATATACTATTATGATAATTTAACATTAAACTTTAGCAATTAGAACTTCAGCAATTAGAATAACCATGTATGAATGTATATTTGTTATGCTGACTGAACTTAAGACTGGTGGTGGTGGATATTGTTTGAAATTTAGTATTTCTATAAATAAGTGGGGAAAAAACCTCAAATTTATACTGATAAAATAACAAAGCTACTACGAATTCTACTATTAATAACAATATAAAACGCACTAAGGATTAATGAGATGCTGAGTTCATGAATATTAATCACGGTGTCTGCGTTCGCTCAAACTGATTTGCTGAAATCAAAACAGGGACGATAATAGGTGAGCGCCACCCAATGAGATTGACGTTTGCATATTAGTTCTGCCTTCTACCAGAGAAACTGGTTCTTAAAAGCTGAAGAACTTCAAAGGAACTTGGTTATTTTGAGAGGAAAATACAACAAAGAATATCGTTTACATGTAGCGTGTCAATTCTGCCTGGTATAAGACTCTGTCGCCCTGTATCTTTGCTTGTGTCAGACAAAGTGACGGCTAGTCGCGTGCATTCACACTAGAGTGTACAGCTCGTCAAATACAGGTACGCCGCACATTCATTCAGATGAACCGAAAAAGAAAATTATAATAATATTATAATAAATTATAGTAATGTTGTATTTTATTGTCAGTAATGGTAATGGCGTTGTAATGGGGGAAACAGTAACTCGTTTGATTTCTCGTTACGGAAAAAATAACGCTGTTAGTAACGCCGTTTATTTATAACGCCGTTATTCCCATCACTGCACATAGCCCAGGTCATTGTGTACAGTATTACTGCATTGTATCTGAATATTTGTCTGTTGCATTTGTATTTGTCTTTCTACTGTTTTTTTTTTGGAATATTTTATTTAAAGCTTTTCACATTTTACAAAACAATCCCCCAGCCCGTGCCAGCAAATCAAGAAAAGAAAAAAATTAACAGTAAATAAACCCACAAATAGTACAATTAAATACATATACACCTCCAAACATACACTGTTCATATATTGTGTACTTAAAAAAAAACAAAAAAAAAAAACACACACATACCAATACCAATACCTACAAATCCCCAATTATAGAAAAAAGCAATTGTTACACACTGCTATACTTTATCTACTTAACCACCCTAATTTAATTAAATTATCCCTGATAATCTTCCAAATATTCAAAGAAGGACTTCCAGATCTGTACAAATCTCTTTGGTTTACCTGCAATCTCGTATTGAATCTTTTCCATATGCAACATACTACTGAGCTCTGTAAACCATGTCTCAAATTTAGGTGCAAACTCTTTATTCCACAACAACAAAATTGTCTTTTTTGCTATGGTCATCCCATATTAAACTGATTGGATTTGATTTAAACTGTAGTTCTCTAAAAAAAGGGGCCCAGCCTAATATTGCAACAAGAGGATCATGAGGAAAATCAATCTTAAGTACCTTCGAGTAGAAACCAAAAACCTCAGTCCAAAATTTACACATTTTTGGGCAAAACCAAAATAAGTGAGCCAATGTACCCTCATTAGACTTGCATTTGATACACAGAGGTGACACAGAGGGATAAATACTATGTAATTTGGTGCGTGAATAATGTAATCTATGGACAACTTTGTATTGAATCAACTGAAAATTCGAATTAATGGAACAAGATCTAATACCTTCGAGGGCCTTAGTCCAGTTATCTTCTGAAATATGTAACCCCAAATCCTTTTCCCAAGACATTTTTAAGTATTGCGTGGAAGGAGCTCTAAAGTCATTAAAATATCCAACATATTTAGAGACAAGGCTCTTTGAGTCAAGTTCAGAGGTCATACATAAATAAAGATATTCAGGGGGCTTGTAAGTTTCAAAGTGAGGGATATTACTTTTAACATAATTCCGTACTTGTAAATATCTGAAAAAGTGAGAGGGAGGCAGACCAAACTTTTGTCTAAGCTGAGCAAAGGAAGCAAATACTTTGTCTATATACAAATCTCCTATAGACAGAACTCCTTTTTCTTTCCAAGATAAAAAGGTTCTATCCGTCTGTGAAGGAGGGAATGCATGATTACAAGCTATAGGGGTAAGAGAACAGGTCTGAGGGAGTTTAAAGATCTTTCTGATCTGATACCAAATCTTAAGAGAATTTGCAACCATAGGATTACATTTCTTAAATGTCCTGATAGGTTTGTTTTCTGCAAAGAGTAAAGCAGGGAGGGAGGATTCCTGCATGTCCCTCTCAATAGCCAGCCAAGCAGGAATGTTAACATTCGATTTTCCAGGACATGCAACCCACCAATACATTAATGCCCTAACATTGGCTGCCCAGTAGTAATGCTGAAAACAGGGAAGACCTAGTCCTCCCATCTCTCTTGTTTTACAGATGTGTGCTTTAGATATACGATGGGCTCTATATCCCCAGATAAACGGCATGATCACAGCATCAAGTGTTTTAAAGAATGACTGGGTTAAAAAGATAGGAACATTTTGAAACAAATAAAGAAATCTAGGTAGAGTAACCATTTTAATTGCATTAACACGACCAATCATTGTTAAAGGGAGCACAAGTCTCGCCAAGTCTCTATGTCTTTCTTCAATTTATCTATCATGACTTTGTAGTTTGTTTCGTACAACCTTTTATACTGCCTAGGGGCAGTGATACCGAGATATTTTAATTCACTTACAGTTTTGAAAGGGAGATTATTAATAAAACCTGAATCTATATTGTCATATAATGGCATAAATTCACTTTTCTGCCAGTTAATTGTATATCCGGAAAGGGTACCAAACTCTCTAATTAGATCAAACAAGAAGGGTAAGGACTTTTCTGGCTCTGAAAGAAAAAGAATAACATCATCCGCATATAAAGAAATGTGATGTTCTACATCTCCCATTGTAACAGGAGATATATGCGGATGATTTCTTATACTTATTGCTAAAGGTTCCATCGCAATAGCAAAAAGTAAAGGACTCAGTGGACAACCCTGGCGGGTACCACGGTAAAGACGAAAGGGAAAGGATCTATTGTTATTTGTGAGAACTGTAGCAGAGGGACAAAGGTACAGCATCTTAATCCATGAAGAAAAATTTTGTCCCAGACCAAATTCTTCTATAGTACTCAAAATGTAAGTCCATTCTACACTGTCGAATGCCTTATGGGCGTCCAGGGCTAAAATGGCTATTTTATCCTGTTTGCCCTTATTTCTGCACAGGACATTCATAAGTCTGCGTACATTATGAAAGGAAAATCTTCCGGGAATAAAACCAGTTTGATTTTCGTGTATTATTGAACTAATACAATTACTTAACCTATTTGCTAAAATTTTAGTAAACATCTTAATATCACTTCCAAGAAGGGAAATGGGTCTATAAGAGGAAGGGTCTGTACTATCTTTATCTTTCTTTAAAATCAATGCAATATTTGCTGAATAAAGTGTCTCTGGTAATTTTTTGTTTTCAGTAGAATCTTTGAACATCCTTAACATCAGGGGAGCAATCTGATCAGAAAAAGCCTTATAAAATTCAATGCAAAAGCCATCTGGGCCAGCCGCTTTACCATTGGGAAAATTCTTAATAGCTGTGAAAACTTCTTCCAGTGTAATGTTTGAATTTAATTTTTCTCTCTCATCCTCACTAATTTTAGGGAGTCCAAGACAACGGAGGAATTCAGTAACGTTCAGTAGGTCTCCCTTACACTGAGAGGTGTATAATTCCTGATAAAATACATTATTTATTTCTACTGGTTTAGTGGTCAAGCCTCCGGATTTTGTCTTGATGGCATGTATAGCTCTACTAGCTTGTGCACACCTAAGCTGGCGAGCTAACAAGCGATTAGGTTTATCTCCTAATTCAAATTGTTTTTGCTTAATCTTTGTCTTTCTACTGTTTTATGCATGTGTTATGACAGATGACTAGTCATATAACCCACCTATGCCATGTTTGGTCTCTTTGAATTTGTATTTTGATGATCTAAAAGATGGTGTATATTATATGTTGATACCTATGCAACATATCAGTGTTTTAAGAAACCTTAGTTGTTGCATCAACACCCAATCGAATTACATATGCAAAATACCATGCTCACAGACAAAAAGTCGTAAACTTTCCCTCCAAAGGTGAAAGTTACGATTGGTTCTTGGACCTCCTGGAGGTGCAGCCTCCAGAGAATTTAAAACCATCACATGAGACTCTTCTCTCTCTTCACAGCTGTGACTCTTGACCACAAAGAGCCAGACATTTCCACTCAACCCTGGAATTCATCTTCACGGAAATGTCCTCGAACAGACATTTCTCTCATTCACGTTTTTAGCTTCTTCACTCGTCTCTCGTCTCGAGTTCTTTTAGAACCTAAGAGAATGACCTAGAACTCATCAGGGCTTTCCTAAGCGGGCGCCAGGCCTTGCAGCCTTGTCTTTGCATTCCCCAAAGATCACAGGACTTCAGCTGGGTCCCTCTCAGCTCTTGGTTCTTCTTAAATTTTCACCTGGGAAGAAACTCCCAGACACCATCGAGTCAGAACATCTTTGGAGTTCATCACTCTTTGGACCCAGAAGAACGTGATCACGATTCCAAAACCACCACCACTCCACCCATCAAGACTTTCACCCGAGACTGCATTCGGACACTTGTTCAACAAGCAAAGCAATGCAAGTATCGTACATTTAACTAAACAAAAGAGGTTTAGTATAAGATGTAGACAGCACTGATGGTTTCGCTCAGGTGGTTAACTGACTCTTTTCATAGCTTCATTTCCTTGTCTCTGTCTAATGGCATTTCACTGACCATTCCCCCATGTATGAGTGATTTCATGTTTGTTTGTTTAGATTAGTTATGTGTTAGTCCTAAGTTAATAAAGCTCTTGTGCACAAATTACATGAGTTTTGATTCTGATTCTGCCTTGCAAATTAATGTCCCTTTACGATTCCGATTCAAGCTACATGCTCTAATGCAATGGTACTTTAAGAAAGTTATTTTCTGTGGCCAAGAAAATATCATTTTTCAGAGTTGATATAAAAATTTTACTGAATGTTCGCTAGACGAACGGAGTAGTTGATGGAAAATGAATTCTGCTACGGTTACTACTGGCAGCTGATATAAATAATTGTAATTAATCATAATTCATTGTAATTATTTATATACATTTCCCTTTTGAGCTAAATCGAAACACAGGGCAGACGCATGGCTGCTAGGGCAGCAGCACAATCAGGGCAGCAAAAAGGACAGAGATTGTGTTTAATCTTTTGGCCATTCATTTGGAATTATTGCACTCAATTCAACAAGTTATCATCCCATTAGTTATTCTAACTCTAAATTAACTTTGCCTCATAGCAATGGCGCTCCCGCACTGCACCTGACCTGCGGCACCAATACTCTACATGCAAAACCCCCTCATGTACATCTATAAATCTCATCAAAACTAATAAAATTATCCGGACATGACTGACTGTTGCTGGTGGTGTCTGATGATTTTTAAAGCCTGACACGTGCTTCTGAAAGGTAAGCTTATGCTGTGCAGCCTGTATGTGTGTGTGAGAGAGAAAGCGAGGGAGACACAGGTGGACCAAATGTAATCTATTAAATATGTCCATCCAAAACCCGTTTACTTAAATAATTACCAGCTTGCATCAGTTGTTTATTTTATTTCAAGATTTATTTAAACATTTTTTGGGTAGTTAGTATGTAACCCAGCTCCTGGGACAGGACAGTCGCAACAACCCAGCGGTTGTAATGAGCAGATATTTTGCATCCTCTTTTGGTGAGAGTAGTTACCGCTGACTTGCATTTCTTTGGTAAAACATAAGTTTGTGTATGTTTTATTTAATCGATAAAAAAAGTTTCTGTGCTGTAAATCATTTTATTTTATGCAAACCAAGCCACCTAAACTGTTACGACGCGTGCTGGATGGACGAGACACGAACACGATATACTAACACACAAAGTCTTTAATATAAATCCAAGGAGTAATCAGGTCAGGAACATGAGAGACATCCACACACGTAGGTTACTTGCAACAAAGACCGACAGGGTACAGAACACAGAGACAGACTTATAAAGGGTAACTAATAATTACAGACAGGTGAAAGGGATGACGCTAACGGGGGTTAAACCAAAACAGATAGATCGACGGGGGGGAGACAATGGGAAAAACTAATGACAAGCACAGACATGAATGTGACATAAACAAGCCGGATCGGTTGATGATTAAATGTTTAATTATTACTTCTAAAATGCTTGTTAAACGAGTTTAAGCATATAAAAATATTGTATGTATCGTGTATATGTAACTATTAAATATGTCGTATTAAGGACTGTATTTAACAAAAATAAAGACATATAGGCAAAAAGAAAGAAAGAAAGTGTCAAAATAAATGAAAAACTAAAACCAAATGAAACTAACAGCAGTTATTGAACACCTAACTAAATAAAACAATGCAGAAAATGCCCAGCATTTTCTGTTGCGTTTCCTGTATCATCCAGTTTGGACTGTTTAAGGTTGTTTGGGTCCATTTGAGTGTTCACAGACTCATCTTGTTGGCTTTTGAAGCTTATAAGATGTGCTCAAATGTACAAAACACAAATATAGTAGCACAGCTTTGCAGAGAGTTTTTAAATGAGACTGAAGGACTTTATTCTCGTCAAAGGCCAGTGTGAAATGAAACCACTTCCTGTGTACATTTAGCACTCTTGAAATACACTAGTGATTGTTCTAAAGATCACAGCTCATCTGTGAAGATGCACTGTAAGACAGTAGAGGCCATTTATGGAAATGTTGAATGCAAAGATATTAGGAATACAACTGGACCTCAAACTCAGAGTCATGGCCAGGATGAAGGAAAAGATCTAAACCGCAGTAAGCAGAAATATCATATAAAACAAACGGTGTCGCAGAAGGAAAGTGTTGTTAATAGTGTCAGGAAACGAGAATGGTTACATACAATTTAAAATATTTATTCTAAGAACACTATGTCAATGTTTTTGCAATTATAAGTACTACTTTTATATACTTTTTCAACATGCTCTTGTTTGGATATTTTACCGTATAGCTTGTAAAGAAATTTAAAAGCTTTACAATGTTATCTAAAGACAAAGAGACGAGGACAAAGATTACCTTAAAGACTAATCTGAAACTTGATTTCTAATGATATGAAGACTATTAATTGATATTTGTGCATTTTGCTCATGTTTGTCAGGAGGAAGTAGATGTTTGGTGTTGATCACAGTGAGTCTCATTTGTGTTCTTCTGCTGGTCTTCATCAAACTGCAGAACATCACCATTACAGCAGAGAGAGACATGACTAAGATTCATCTACATCAGTACAAAACAGCTAAAAACAAACAAAACATATGGTCCTACTAAAATGATGAAGAGCTTCTGTTTCAGACATTAACAATTATTTTATGATTTACAACTGTGGTGACAATAAATATTTATAATGCAGAGCATGACGGGAGCTTTGTACTAGGGTGTTACCCAGCATGCAGTGTGAAGAGTTTTGTTGATTGCCACCATTTTTGAGATTTATATGCTGTTTGTTGATGTCTCTGAATGTGTTTAATACAAATAAGCACATAGACTTAAAACCATTTATGATATTTGTTAACTGCAATATTTTTTCTCACATTGGGTTAGAAGTGCAAAACCAAAATATGAAGGGAAAAAAAAGAACTGTGCTGTTTTCAGCATAATGAGTGTAGGACCAGAGATGGGCATAAATACATAGAAATGTATTTAAAATAAAAATACAAAATACTGAGTGGAAAAATGTATTTAAATACAAATACAAAATACTGTGTAAAAAATGTATTTAAATACAAATACAGTATTTTGTATTTTTAAAATACACAAAATACATATGAAATTGGCCATCAAGTGCAGGCATAGGGTATTAGGCTGAAATATATCTGGACATATTCTGAATGCAAAACAAAAACATTTAGATGTGTACTACTGATTAGAAATGATCTTCCCTTCCCCTGTCCTGTAGGAAAAACAAAACTCATTTTATTTCCCCAAAAATCTTTTATTATGTTTTATCACCATCATGACTTCAACTCAGTAAGAACAGGGATGGGCAATATGACCAAAATATTATTTTTACTTCACAGCAAGTTTTAACACCACATCAAAAAGTAACTGAATTTCTTTTTTGACTCTCTCTCTCTCTCTCTTTTTTTTTTGCAGGTTGTACAATACTTTTTAAGCATAGCAACTTTTATATTTATTTCATGTAAAGTTTGCTTCTATATACAGTTTGTTAAAATTAGAAAATTTATAAAAGATTAAAAGTTTTTTATTTTTTTTGAAGAATAAATCTAAAAGCTGAAGAGTTTTGCATCACGTATCAGGATCATAACAAATGCACACAATCACTACATTAAAGTGAAAAAAAAAATAAAAAATCAATCAATCATTTGCATAGATGGGGGAACATAATCACAATTTGGAAATGTTACATGGCATGGAAATGGCATTTTCATTAAGCACCATGTTTGTAAAATGCTTAAAATTTAATAAATGAGCCTGCATAGCAGAAATATTGAATAAAGTAATGGCCCATGTTTCATACATTCGTTAATTAAAAGAAAATGTTTAATGAATTAAAAAATATATACAATTTAGTGTTAAACAAATTAATGTTTTTTTTTTCTAAAATCTCAAGTTACAAATTCAAATACTGCTTAACGGGATTATTTGATTCATTTTGGTGTGGAGAACAATTACAGAGTTGCCCTACCATTTACAGAATTATATAGCGAGGCACATTGTCGGCATTCCGCTCTGTCACGGAGTGTGCGATGAAAAAAAAAGGATGCAAGGATTTATTTGCTCTAAATGACCTAGGCCTATGTAAACGATTTTGAAAAGTTTAATCGATTCACACTTTATATCATCGCTGCCTAAGATATATAAAGTTCTGTCATATCACCCAGCCCTAACATGCAGTAATGTTTTAAACACATTTGACTAGCTAGTTGAGAGATAAAAAAAAAAAAAACTATCAAAATTGATTGGCTAACAGGCAGCTAACGCTATTTTTCTTCTACACGTGTCCGTGCTTTTTTATTCTTTCATGTTTACTGAAGGCAAATCTGAATGATGCACCATTTTAACTTTAATCAACAAGGAATTGACCATGATGACACCCTTACTTTAATGCAGAAAACTGAGAAAAGTTGCTGATCCAATGCTGCTCACGTGCACGAGTGTTAAGGTTGGGGGAGGGGTGTGTCTGAACTAAATCAGCACCCTGATAAAGAGGTTGATTGGCACAAAGTATTTTATATACTTTGAAAATACAAAATACTCATCTTAAATGTATTTAAATACAAATTACATTAGATTTTTCCCAAAGGCTTTACAATACAAAATACAAAATAGTATTTTGTATGTCAAATACATATTTTAAATACATTTATCTAAAATACTGCCCATCCCTGTGTAGGACACAATTATCTTACTATATAGTAGCAGCTACTACATGCTTAATGTAAAGGACTGAACTGAATCTAACACAGAAAGTCAAGGTATAAGAGCTCAGCTAAAGCAAGCCCTGATCTCCATGATGGTGGCATCGTCTTTAACCAATAAAACATCAACATTTAAACCTCTGATAATTCTCAATAAGAGCTTCTGTCGTCTAACAGAAATAAAGTCAATCTGTTTAGTAATGAGTGAAGCTGGTGATGCTGTTTGTGGAGTTGTTTAATCCTCCTCTGCTGAGATATTGAGAGATTTAATGTATTTTATTTCAGTTGATTTCATCTAAGGCTGTGGCTGAAGTTGTAGTTCTTGTGTTTCTCTGTCCTTCAGTGATTCTGCTTGTTAACAGCAGGTGTTCATCACTAATGCTCAATCAACAATTAATTAATCACGTAATTATCTCATTAAATTCAACTCCGTGTCAGTGTTGCTTTAACACTATTTAGAGTGGGACCAAATACACTCTGAAGCAGTGTTGATTTAACTGGGGATTTTACTGTGTAGTAACCTTGGGCTGGGCATCCTGAGAAACAGGAAGGAGAAGGATTAGCATAGCTGCTGTTCATATTATTTCAGACAAACTATTTATTTCATCACATAATTGGAGGATTCGTAACTGCAAGGTTATGAAATGTGTTACGTGAATACTAAATATATGCGAAAAATATGTATTTTAATCTAATTCAAACTAAAAGAGTGTGTTTCAGCCCCGAGCATTATCAGGAAGTCTATTTCAAAGTTTAGGAGTAGAATACGAAAAAAAAAAAAGTGTCTAAAAGCTTTCGGAAAATCATTGTAAACCTAACGTGTAGCTCCACTGGTGACTGTGGTTCTACTCTTTTTCTTACGATGTCTTATGATGCTTTTGGGAAACACAGGCCTGCTGTGATCAAAACATTTATTTACTCCAGACAAACAGGCCAGATATCAGCACAAATATATCATAAAAAATAAGTCTTTGTAAGTAATCCACCCTTGTCTTTAGACAATAGCCAGGCCTTTTTATGGTTTGTGTTGTTTATAATGAGAATCTGTAATTGTAATTATTCAATTTTTGTAAAGGAATATAGAGGTTGGGGAGCGCTGTGCGAGAGGAAAAAAAGGACAGCACTTTTCCTTTCTAAATAAATTCTTTAAAAAATTATAATGATTAAAAGGGCAGAAAAACAAAATTTCATAAGAATTTGACAAGGCATAAAAAGAGGGTTAGAGGGTTAGTCTGGGGGACACATACCACTTAATAGAGAATAACATAAACCACTAGATTTAAGTATTGCATGAACAATTACATGAATTATTTACACTACCTCTTGTAGTAATGAACTTGATTTTTTTGTAAATACATGTCAGTTGTCTATATATGTTTTTAAAAACACATATGAATCTATAACTAAAATGTTGTTGCAGCTCGAAAGACAATGTATTTTTTTTTTTTCGATCATGTCACTCTGAACCTCAGGTAGACACAAAGAAATAAAAACAAAACATAAATAAATAAAAACAAGTTGCAGTTTATGGTAATCATGTTTATTGACCGTTTATTAAAAAAGAAAGCAAATCAGACCGTTAGGGAGAATCATTGACATTTTTATATTATGAATATGGAATAATGATGGATAAAACATAACAAAAAAAGGGCAAGCATGATAGGATGGGATTGACCCTATTTCTCACAAATCCCTTTTCTCTTCTCAGAGCATAGGAGATCATTCCAGTTGTTCAAGACAAGCTTTGAAGGGTTTATTTCAATACAGTCCTCTTTATTATGACGACCGTTATTCGGCTCACCCTCGGCCCAAAACCTGAATAAAATGTGTCAAAGCTTTCATCCATTTAGCAACTAAATGATAATTGTCACAAGCAATTCAACACGTGCTGTAGCACAATAGTTTCAGGAATAAACAAAATAAAATTCAAGAGATGTGAAAGAGACAAGATGGCCTTATTTTTAAAATAAGAATAAAACGGTTAAATTAATAAACCCACTGTGGGTTTTTTTGTGTGTGTGTGTTTTTGTACTTACCCTTGTTTCATTGGTGAATTATCCACCCATTTCATGTTGCCCTCGTTCTCTGCGTCAGACAAACCAATCCACGCTATGTCTTTGATAAGTGATGATATGTGCCTCTGTGTGAAAAGTAAAAACAGGAATAAGTGTGATTCCTCTCATTCAGTAACAGATAGAAACTCACTCACACAAACTCACCTGCTTCTCTTCACTGTTGATAATGACCAGATCAGCACCACGATCCCTGCAGTACTGCCTGCTGTCAGACCAGCTCTTCTCCTCATTGCACATGAACAAGCCATCTGGACCCCACAGATATCCTGGGAAGTATAGACTTCGTATACATAAAAGATGAAAAAAAAGGAAAATGAACAAAGGGTGCTTTTAAACAAAAAATGATTTATACTAACCTTTCTTAGTAGTGGCCCGAAAGTGTTGCAGTATGATGCCGGCAGTCAGAAGAAGACAAATGATCCCAAGGCACACAGTGATCGGCAACAAACATCGGCTTCCTCCTGTCAGACAGGAAAAATACACAAAAATATTAATTTATACACCCGTATTATCAGGAAGGATTGTTCAAAAATAAAGTGTTGTTTTATAATGACGAACTTCTAGAATTACAGTTATATGCAAATAAGAATATAACACTAAATAGCAAGGAAATTTGACAATGTTGTTTTAACAAAACAATGACTGAAATCGTATCTGTTTTCATTTTCTATATTAAATGTTCTTCTTACTGCGGCTCTGAGCTTTTTCTTCATAATTTCCATGTCTTTGAAGTCCATTTTTGCATTTAGCATTATTATAAAAGTCTTCTAATTCCATTTTTTTTTTTCTTTCTTGTTCCTGTGTCTTATAGAATGTCTTAACAGCGAGGATCTGGTCTTTAAAATGATGCCTGCTCTTGTTTTAATAGAGCTAAATCTACAGAGGAAGTGATTTCATGGGACCCTGGTATTTGTGAAGAACATCAACTTCCAGTATGAAACTTCTCACACCCAAACTACATTTAAACACATGTAAGTAAAGCACAACAGAGACAAACCCTATTTCTCACAATAAATTCTATTTAAATCCATTATTTACTGTGTCTTAAAGTACGTCTTCACCAGATGATGTGTGCCTTTAGAATGATTAGTGTTTTTTGGGAATTCTAAAGATTTCATTTCAAACTGACCTCTGACCTCAAAAATAAAGACCTCTTTGTTTTGTACATTCAACGTTATCAAATTCAAACATAAACTTCAAAGAGGAGTCTGTGAACACTCAAATGGACTCGAACAGCCTCAAACAGGCCAAACTGGACCTTCATATTGATGATGCAGTAATGCATGGCTGCATTCCACATCACTTTAAGACACATACTCGCAAACATCCTTAAGTACTTCCTCCTGGGTAGTCCCCGCTGCCATTTTGAAGCGTGTTAAACTTCATTAAGTGGACAAGGGAAGTTATATGGACAGAACATTGACCCCTCGATTTTGATCTATTTCATAGGTACACTTCATGATGGTTCAGTGATGGTCAAGACCTCAAAGTTGGATAGTTGTAATGCTCTATTGGGTGATTGCTCTGCAAACTTAATAAACACCAGGAACCAGGAAGTATGACCATATTAACCTGGTTCAGTCAACATGGCACTGACTCCCTATTAAACATATATTTTAAATTGTATACATTTTAAAATCTTGAGGAGGGAAGGCCTTTGGAACAGTATGTGGAGGAATTTCTGAGTGTATTACATCTGGTGAGTTGGAGCAATTCTATGATTAACGCTTGCTTTCAGATGGGACTAAAGGATGATCATTTGTTTTGTTTCTTGACTCCGGACGATTGCCGCAGATGGGAGACATAGCAGACAGGAAGTATGATCATATTAACCTGATTCAGTCAACACGGCGCTGACTCCCTATTAAATATACACTGTATACAGTATATATTATAAAATCTTGCTAATAAATATAAAATTTGTTATAAAGTCATAAATGTCTATAAAGAGTTGGGAGAAAAGTAATAGTAGAAAAAATTAATAGTGTTTACACTGTAACACTGAATGAGAGTCTGAGAGAAGGTTTAGACCAAATTACTGTCATATACTCTGTTCACGAATAGATGTTTATGATGTGCTTAACAATAGTAAATTAGTTTCCCAGACATAAAATGGTTTTGTATTGTATAAGACATACAAAGCATGCTTGTGTTTATGACTATAAAATCATATTTATTTATTTATTGTATAACAATAGGATACTATTAGTTTATTATTAATACTGTTAATGAATAGATGTTTAACGTGCTAAACAATAATAATTAGTTTCTCAGATATAAAATGCCATTTTTTAAAGACAGAATAAAGCATGTGTGAGTCTATGACTACAAAATCGTACTATATGTATATATTACAGATGCTCCTGATATTAACATGCTTACAAATGTTTTTTTTTTCTAGTGATCTGATTCCTGCACCACAGATAAATGCTACATGAAGAGTGCTGTACCAACATCAGATGTTCAGCTACACTGATTTTTTTTTTTTATTATTATTATTATAAAACTATTTCCTGGACTACTGATGATGAGTTTTGTTTCTTAAATCCATTGAAAGAAGCAGCAATCACTTAAATATCAGGTATAATTTACTTGTTTCACAGAATTCAGAAAACCATTTTCAGGAATGACACAAAGTCTGTTCACATCTCTATGGTTAGATCAGTGCAGTCAATAATGTGCTTTTGACTGTATGTTTTGATGATACGGTGTTGTGAATAAAATACAAATAGTGTAAAACTCCATTCTCTGAATCTCTCATTGTTTCTACCTAACAGTCACAGTCTCATTGATGGGCCATTAGAGGAGGGTCTTTTGTCTCTCAGGTGTGAATTGCTAAATATTCATGGCCTTTGTCACTCCCTCGCATATTCCCTTTCGATCACAAAACATGTCTTATAAAATTTAAATCAATATATTGTTTTCTGTAAATGTGTGAATGAGATGATTTTCACATCTTGTTGTAGAAAAATCTCTAGAAAACCACATCCAGTTCTCAAAAGTCTTGTGAACTAATGTTCTGAATGTGTTTCATGGTCTTATTTCAGTGACTTACAGATTTTAGTTTTTCACTAACAACGCATAAACATTGTTTTCTCAAAAACACAAACATGTACATTCATGTTGCTTACATATTATTGTAGCCTAGTTTGTGCTGATTACAGTGTAACCAGACTTTAGCCATTAATATGTTTTTAATATACTGAAAAAAGCACAAATGTCAGGGCATGTCAAAACTTGCCGCTTGGATCGCTCGTGAAATGGCTGCCGTATCGGAGCGCGCGCGGGCAATGGCGACGACTGTGAATAGCGCTGCTCTAATGGCGGCGACAGCGGTGCCCCTTCACAAGATGGCGGCCACGCCGGTGCGCATTCATACCCTGGTGGCGACAACAGAGCCCGTGCGCAAAATGGCGGTGACTGCGCTGCCCGTTCGCAAGGTGGCGGCGGCGCCAGTGCGCGTTCACCAGATGGCGGCGATAACGGAGCTCCGTCATGTCATAGCTGCTATACCAGAGCCCTACAAAGTCACAGCTGCATTTCCTGAGTCAAGTCAATTTGCAACTGTATTTCCTGAGTCAAGTCAAATTGCAACTGTGTTTCCTGAGTCAAGTCAAGTCTCCAAGTCAAGTCAAGTTGCAGCTGTGTTTCCTGAGTCTAGTCAAGTTCCCAAGTCAAGTCAAATTGCAGCTGTGTTTCCTGAGCCACTGCACAAGATGGCTGCCACGTCAGAGCCACTGCACAAGATGGCTGCCACGCCAGAGCCACTGCACAAGATGGCCGCTGTCTCCAAGCAACTGCACAAGATGGCCGCCGTCTCCAAGCCACTCCACAATATGGCCGCCATTACAGAACCTGTGGTCAGCACCCGGACGCCACCTGTGGTCATGATGGCCCACGTGCTGGACACACCTCTAGTGACGGTATGGGCAGCAAAAATGGCGCTCCTTCATGCCATGGTGGCTACCCCAGAGTCAAGTCAAGACACAGAGTCAAGCCAAGTCACAGCTGTTCCCCACGAGTCAAGCCAAGTCACAGCTGTCCCCCACGAGTCAAGCCAAGTCACAGCTGTTCCCCACGAGTCAAGCCAAGTCACACCTGTTCTTCACGAGTCAAGTCACGTTACAGCTGTTGTTCCTGAGTCAAGCCATGTTGTTCCTGAGCCAAGCCATGTTGTTCAGGAGTCAAGTCCCGTTACAGCGGATCTCCATGAGCCAAGCCAGGTTACAGCAGGTCCTCATGAGCCAAGCCAAGCTGCTGCTGTTTTTCCAGAGCCAAGTCAAGCTTCAGCCGCTGCTCCAGAGTCAAGTCAGACTACGGCTGTAGCTTCCAAGTCCAGTCAAGCATCCAAGTCCAGTCAAGCTTCCAAGTCCAGCAATGTCAAAGCGGTCGTTTCTGCGTCAAGCAACGTCAAGGCGGTCGTTCCTGAGTCAAGCAAAGTACAGCCGTGGTTCCTGAGTCAAGTGAAGTCAATGATCTTCTCAAGCCAGTTCAAGTCACCGCTGGTCTTCACGTGTCAGATCAAGTCACTGCTGATCTCCATGAGCCAAGTCAAGTCACCGCTGGTCTCCATGAGTCAAAGCAGTTCACTACTGTTCTTCACGAATCGAGTCAAGTCACAGCCAATCTCCAAGAACCAAGTCAAACCACAGCTGATCTTCATGAGCCAAACAAAGTTATTGCTGCTGCTCCAGAGTCCAGTCACGTCCCGCCTGATGGCCCAGAGTCCAGTCACGTCCCGCCTGACGGCCCAGAGTCCAGTCACGTCCCGCCTAACGGCCCAGAGCCTCGCCATGTTTCGTTTGACTGCCCAGAGCCACGCCATGTCTCGTCTGACATCTCAGGGTCACGGCCTGTCATGACGGCCAGTGTGCTGGACCCACCACTAGTGTCAGTGAGTGCTACAAACATCCCAGTGGCATTAACACCTTCTAAAACCACCATTAAAGAGGTCCTGCCACCCGCCGCTGCTCTTCCCTTAATGGCAGTTGCCTTTTGGTGTGTGTGGGCTGCACACTCAGCTCCTGAGGTCACATCTGTTCACAAGTCTGCCCCTGAGCTCCCGCCTGGTCACAAGCCTGCTCCAGAGCTCCTGTCTGATCACAAGCCTGCTCCAGAGCTCCCGTCTGATCACAAGTCTGCTCCAGAGGTCCCGTCTGGTCTCAGGGCTCCTCCAGAGGCCTTCCCCATCAGAGAAGCTGCGCCAATGCCTCCAGAGGTGTCAGCGTCGACTGTAGAACCTCCTATAGAGGCGGCGTTATCCTGTGGTCTCTCTGCTTCTCTCCCTGTTCTCTCTGCCTCCTCTGTCCCTGCTCTCCCCAGGTCCCAGTCCATGACGCAATTTCCTGCTCAGCCCTGGAGGGCTCTGGCGCCTCCTGTTCCGCCCTGGAGGGCCTCGGCGCCTCCTGTTCTGCCCTGAAGGGGTTCCTGCACCTTCTGCTCCACCTCCTGCTCCGCCCTGGAGGGCTCCCGCTCTGCTTCCGGCTCCGCCCTGGAGGGCTCCTGCGCCTCCTGCTCTGCCCTGGAGGGCTCCTGCTCTGCCTCCGGCTCCGCCCTGGAGGGCTCCTGCTCCGCCTCCGGCCCCGCCCTGGAGGGTACCTGCTCTGTCGGTCCTGCCTCAATCACCGGGTCCTCCACATGGACCTGGCCCTCCAGCCCTCGCCCTGTCTCGCTCCCGCCCCACCGCTCCCCTGGACTGTTGTTTCCTTCGAGCGTCTGGAAGCCACTCCTTGGGGGGGGGCTATGTCATGAATCTAGTCGGTGTCCCGTTGTCCACTCACCACCAGATGTCACTCTCGCCTCACCTACACACTCTGACTGTTACTTTGCATCTCGGACTGCATCTCCCATCCTCCACCGCTCTGATTGCGTGACCAATCAGGCGTTCTATAAAAACCCCGGTCCTCCCCAGTGCATTTCACGGATTGTTGAATCGTTGTGTTGTAGTATTCCTAGTTCCTGTTCCAAGTTCCTAGTTCCTGGTTTTTGATCTCTCGCCTGGTTATCTCGTTATCGTCTGTCTAGCCGCCTGCCTTTTCGGACTATCGCTCGTCTTCCTGGACTATTCTCTCGTCTTGCCTCCTACATTCCTGTTTACTGTTGTTTGACCCTGCCTGCACAACCATGTATCTGTCTCGTCCATGTAATAAAAGCTTGCAAGTGGATCCGCTCGCCTCACGTCTCTCACTCCGCGTAACACTTCCCTTGTCCACTTCACGAAGTTTAACACGCTTCAAAATGGCAGCGGGGACTACCCAGGAGGAAGTACTTAGGGATGTTTGCGAGTATGTGTCTTAAAGTGATGTGGAATGCAGCCATGCATTACTGCATCATCAATATTAAGGTCCAGTTTGGCCTGTTTGAGGCTGTTCGAGTCCATTTGAGTGTTCACAGACTCCTCTTTGAAGTTGATGTTTGAATTTGATAACGTTGAATGTACAAAACAAAGAGGTCTTTATTTTTGAGGTCAGAGGTCAGTTTGAAATGAAATCTTTAGAATTCCCAAAAAACACTAATCATTCTAAAGGCACACATCATCTGGTGAAGACGTACTTTAAGACACAGTAAATAATGGATTTAAATAGAATTTATTGTGAGAAATAGGGTTTGTCTCTGTTGTGCTTTACTTACATGTGTTTAAATGTAGTTTGGGTGTGAGAAGTTTCATACTGGAAGTTGATGTTCTTCACAAATACCAGGGTCCCATGAAATCACTTCCTCTGTAGATTTAGCTCTATTAAAACAAGAGCAGGCATCATTTTAAAGACCAGATCCTCGCTGTTAAGACATTCTATAAGACACAGGAACAAAAAAGAAAAAAAAAAATGGAATTAGAAGACTTTTATAATAATGCTAAATGCAAAAATGTTAAGGACACAAATGGACTTCAAAGACATGGAAATTATGAAGAAAAAGCTCAGAGCCGCAGTAAGAAGAACATTTAATATAGAAAATGAAAACAGATACGATTTCAGTCATTGTTTTGTTAAAACAACATTGTCAAATTTCCTTGCTATTTAGTGTTATATTCTTATTTGCATATAACTGTAATTCTAGAAGTTCGTCATTATAAAACAACACTTTATTTTTGAACAATCCTTCCTGATAATACGGGTGTATAAATTAATATTTTTGTGTATTTTTCCTGTCTGACAGGAGGAAGCCGATGTTTGTTGCCGATCACTGTGTGCCTTGGGATCATTTGTCTTCTTCTGACTGCCGGCATCATACTGCAACACTTTCGGGCCACTACTAAGAAAGGTTAGTATAAATCATTTTTTGTTTAAAAGCACCCTTTGTTCATTTTCCTTTTTTTTCATCTTTTATGTATACGAAGTCTATACTTCCCAGGATATCTGTGGGGTCCAGATGGCTTGTTCATGTGCAATGAGGAGAAGAGCTGGTCTGACAGCAGGCAGTACTGCAGGGATCGTGGTGCTGATCTGGTCATTATCAACAGTGAAGAGAAGCAGGTGAGTTTGTGTGAGTGAGTTTCTATCTGTTACTGAATGAGAGGAATCACACTTATTCCTGTTTTTACTTTTCACACAGAGGCACATATCATCACTTATCAAAGACATAGCGTGGATTGGTTTGTCTGACGCAGAGAACGAGGGCAACATGAAATGGGTGGATAATTCACCAATGAAACAAGGGTAAGTACAAAAACACACACACACAAAAAAACCCACAGTGGGTTTATTAATTTAACCGTTTTATTCTTATTTTAAAAATAAGGCCATCTTGTCTCTTTCACATCTCTTGAATTTTATTTTGTTTATTCCTGAAACTATTGTGCTACAGCACGTGTTGAATTGCTTGTGACAATTATCATTTAGTTGCTAAATGGATGAAAGCTTTGACACATTTTATTCAGGTTTTGGGCCGAGGGTGAGCCGAATAACGGTCGTCATAATAAAGAGGACTGTATTGAAATAAACCCTTCAAAGCTTGTCTTGAACAACTGGAATGATCTCCTATGCTCTGAGAAGAGAAAAGGGATTTGTGAGAAATAGGGTCAATCCCATCCTATCATGCTTGCCCTTTTTTTGTTATGTTTTATCCATCATTATTCCATATTCATAATATAAAAATGTCAATGATTCTCCCTAACGGTCTGATTTGCTTTCTTTTTTAATAAACGGTCAATAAACATGATTACCATAAACTGCAACTTGTTTTTATTTATTTATGTTTTGTTTTTATTTCTTTGTGTCTACCTGAGGTTCAGAGTGACATGATCGAAAAAAAAAAAATACATTGTCTTTCGAGCTGCAACAACATTTTAGTTATAGATTCATATGTGTTTTTAAAAACATATATAGACAACTGACATGTATTTACAAAAAAATCAAGTTCATTACTACAAGAGGTAGTGTAAATAATTCATGTAATTGTTCATGCAATACTTAAATCTAGTGGTTTATGTTATTCTCTATTAAGTGGTATGTGTCCCCCAGACTAACCCTCTAACCCTCTTTTTATGCCTTGTCAAATTCTTATGAAATTTTGTTTTTCTGCCCTTTTAATCATTATAATTTTTTAAAGAATTTATTTAGAAAGGAAAAGTGCTGTCCTTTTTTTCCTCTCGCACAGCGCTCCCCAACCTCTATATTCCTTTACAAAAATTGAATAATTACAATTACAGATTCTCATTATAAACAACACAAACCATAAAAAGGCCTGGCTATTGTCTAAAGACAAGGGTGGATTACTTACAAAGACTTATTTTTTATGATATATTTGTGCTGATATCTGGCCTGTTTGTCTGGAGTAAATAAATGTTTTGATCACAGCAGGCCTGTGTTTCCCAAAAGCATCATAAGACATCGTAAGAAAAAGAGTAGAACCACAGTCACCAGTGGAGCTACACGTTAGGTTTACAATGATTTTCCGAAAGCTTTTAGACACTTTTTTTTTTTTTTTTTTCGTATTCTACTCCTAAACTTTGAAATAGACTTCCTGATAATGCTCGGGGCTGAAACACACTCTTTTAGTTTGAATTAGATTAAAATACATATTTTTCGCATATATTTAGTATTCACGTAACACATTTCATAACCTTGCAGTTACGAATCCTCCAATTATGTGATGAAATAAATAGTTTGTCTGAAATAATATGAACAGCAGCTATGCTAATCCTTCTCCTTCCTGTTTCTCAGGATGCCCAGCCCAAGGTTACTACACAGTAAAATCCCCAGTTAAATCAACACTGCTTCAGAGTGTATTTGGTCCCACTCTAAATAGTGTTAAAGCAACACTGACACGGAGTTGAATTTAATGAGATAATTACGTGATTAATTAATTGTTGATTGAGCATTAGTGATGAACACCTGCTGTTAACAAGCAGAATCACTGAAGGACAGAGAAACACAAGAACTACAACTTCAGCCACAGCCTTAGATGAAATCAACTGAAATAAAATACATTAAATCTCTCAATATCTCAGCAGAGGAGGATTAAACAACTCCACAAACAGCATCACCAGCTTCACTCATTACTAAACAGATTGACTTTATTAAAGTGTTATTTAAGTGTGTGTGTAACAACTAGGGATGTCCTCATAATTCATATTTAAAACATATTTGGAAACGCCCACTTCTGCCCTGTCCCCACAGTGCTGTATGATGTCAGGTCTTCATATTTCCAGACTAAAATTTCACTAAAATTGAATTCTGAGTAGTCAGAATTTTTCCCCATGCAACATGGAGCAGTTTAATATTTCTTATTAATCTGTATGACAAAGGGAAAGGTGGGTCCCCATAAGTCAGTAATATGCAACTTGTTCGGAGAAAAAGTCCTGATAAACCATCCATACCAGTATGTGTGTGTGTGTACTTGTTTTTGCTACGTTGTGGGGACCAAATGTCCCCACAAGAATAGTAAAACCTGAAATTTTTGACCGGCCTGCAGTCCCCACAATGTTAAAAAAATATTAAAAATAATAAATGGTGTTTATCTGAAAATGTAACGATGCAAACATGTTTTCTGTGAGGGCTAGGTTTAGGGTTAGGGTTGGGTAAGGGGATAGACAATATCGTTTGGTCAGTATAAAAACTATAGAAGTCTATGGAAATTCCCCACAATTCACAAAAACAAACATGTGTGTGTGTCTGTGTGTGTGTGTGCGTTTGGTTTATATATCCTGGTGGGGACTTAAACCTGAATACACAAACACTCATGCATTTTCATTGATTTCTGAAATGCTGTAAATTATTTAAAAGAACAGTACTTCATAACTGCTCCACCACAGCGAGTGTAAGCAGAAAGAGAAAAGTATGTAAATATTCAAAGTGAGTGTTTGTTATGGCAGCAGCAGGTATGCAGTGCAATTTTAAAATGTGTATTATATACCGTTATATACATAACTATATGGCGTGTAATTATGTATAACTATAGCTCATCTGTTTTCCTGTTTTCCATTCAGTGAGGAATATCAGAAGCCAAGTCCTGACTGTGGCAAAAGAAGGAGCTGGGAATGGAGGAGGGTGTTTCGCTCCTGAGCAAGCGACAAAGCTGCCAAATAATACTGAATGGAGCTTATATAGGAATTCCATGATAGGTGTCGTATTCCTATAGGTAGATGTGATCAGCTAAAGGAGTCAGCTGATGCAAGCTTGACTCACGTGACCTGCCAGAACTAACGCTACATGCTTAATTTTTACAGACGTCTTTATGAGAAACAATTACTGTCTGAATAGGACTATAGACAGACACATATGTGTCAGATATGTGTCAGATCCGTGTCGTGCATCAGGCTTTAAAGAAACAGTGCTGCTTTTAAAGTGAAGCTATTGCAGTCTGTCTATAGTCCTATTCAGACAGTAATTGTTTCTCATAAAGACGTCTGTAAAAATTAAGCATGTAGCGTTAGTTCTGGCAGGTCACGTGAGTCAAGCTTGCATCAGCTGACTCTCAGCTGATCACATCTACCTATAGGAATACGACACCTATCATGGAATTCCTATATAAGCTCCATTTAGTATTATTTGGCAGCTTTGTCGCTTGCTCAGCTTGCCCTCCTCCATTCCCAGCTCCTTCTTTTACCACAGTCAGGACTTGGCTTCTGATATTCCTCACTGAATCAGACTCCTTTTACCTGAATAATGTCTTAAACTTAAATATCATTAAGTACATTAATTAGATCTGCTTTGTTCTGTTCTGTTTACCCTGGTGTGTTATTATTGCTGCTCTCCCTGCTCATTCATAACATGCTGCATTGATGAGCAGTGAGTTTTTTTTGCCCAGAACAGAACCATGGAGAGGGTGCTCGCTGCAGAGTCAGATGGGAGGAGCTGGAGCTCCAGCCATTAGCTCACACAGAGCTGGAGCTGGACCTCCAGAGAGGGGGAGCTGGAGGCCATTCGGCTCTGCAGTGAGCAGTACTTGGAACCATGCCGCCAAAACCAAACTGTAAGCTAACTGTCTATCATTTTGACGAAAGTGGTCCTGACATAAATAAATTTACAAATAAAAATGAAGATAAATATCACTTTAGTGATTAAACTCATGGCTTCAGATGGCGATTTATTCACAATGGAGGAGTGAGTTCTGTGATCCTACAAACTAGAAACTCGCTGCTCTAGTGGTCAGTCACATGATTGCTGCTGGAAATAAAATTAACTTTATTTACAAATGTATTCTTATTACACGTAAAATGTATTTAAAAATACTTATTATGTAAAATGTAATCCAAGCATATTTAAAACATTTTAATAATATGTAATCATATTTATTATTTGATTATTTAAATCTCCGTTCAGGAAAACAGATGAGCTATAGTTGTACATAATTACACGCCATATAGTTATGTATATAACTGTATATAATACACATTTTAAAACTGCATTGCATACCTGCTGCTGCTATAACGAACACTCACTTTGAATATTTACATACTTTTCTCTTTCTGCTTACACTCGCTGTGGTGGAGCAGTTATGAAGTACTGTTCTTTTAAATAATTTACAGCATTTCAGAAATCAATGAAAATGCATGAGTGTTTGTGTATTCAGGTTTAAGTCCCCACCAGGATATATAAACCAAACGCACACACACACACAGACACACACACATGTTTGTTTTTGTGAATTGTGGGGAATTTCCATAGACTTCTATAGTTTTTATACTGACCAAACGATATTGTCTATCCCCTTACCCAACCCTAACCCTAAACCTAGCCCTCACAGAAAACATGTTTGCATTGTTACATTTTCAGATAAACACCATTTATTATTTTTAATATTTTTTTAACATTGTGGGGACTGCAGGCCGGTCAAAAATTTCAGGATTTACTATTCTTGTGGGGACATTTGGTCCCCACAACGTAGCAAAAACAAGTACACACACACACATACTGGTATGGATGGTTTATCAGGACTTCGAACAAGTTGCATACTGACTTATGGGGACCCACCTTTCCCTTTGTCATACAGATTAATAAGAAATATTAAACTGCTCCATGTTGCATGGGGAAAAATTCTAACTACTCAGAATTCAATTTTAGTGAAACAGTCTGGAAATATGAACATCATACAGCACTGTGAGGACAGGGCAGAAGTGGGCGTTTCCAAATATGTTTTAAATATGAATTATGAGGACATCCCTAGTTGTTACACACACACACTTTACTAACCCTGGCTTATGAAGACAATCAGGGTTTAATGGGGCATTGCACACATATACATGGAAATAACACCAAGTTACTGTTTTACCTTCTAATAAAAACACATTTATTCAACAAAACTTCAACAAAGGCACGAAAGTTAATTGACATTGCATATACATACATACAGTTAACACACACATACATATATGAAGAGTTCAGATGCAAAACCAGCTAAATCCATCTGATGTCTTCCTTTAAAAAATGCATTTTTATTAGGCTCAGATATATAGGTTTCTATGTAAGTACCGGTACTTCTGATTGGGCTGAGGCTGGAATTTTAGCGAGTTTGAAGTATCATTTTTGACCAGGATGGCTTTTAGCTGGTTTTGCATCTGAACTCTTCGAGTTCATCCTGGTCAAAAATGAGATAATGATACTGAGTGAATGCTCTCGACATTATTATACGTCCATCAAATAATTTTTCATGTGAAAAAGTTACCACCCTATTGAATTTCATGGTTTTCTGTATAAGGACATAATAAAAAATTATCTGGTCCTTGGCAGGTCTTAAAATTTGGAAAATAAATCCTCAGATAAACATCATCACATGACATATCACACTGTGTCATTATTTATTTAAGAAAAAATACAGCCAAGAGGGTAAGACCATGTGTGACAAAGTTAGGACACCCTGTGAGTCAATTACCTGTAGCAGCAATAACTTGAAGCATTCATTTTCTGTATGACTTTATCAGTCTCTCACATCGTTCTGGAGGAATCTGGACCACTCTTCTTTTCAGCGTTGATTTATTGAGGTTTGTCGGACAAATGCTTTCTCATTTGACTCTAGAGTACTTTGATATACAGAGGAGTTCATGGCCAACTTAATGACTGTGAGGTGCCCAGGTCCTGTGGCTACAAAACAAGCCCAAAATGATCAGCCCTTCTCCAGCATGTTTGTCTTTTGGTATGAGGTGTTTGTGCTGATATGCTCTTTAGGTTCTCTTTCGAGGAACTCGAACTGCGTCCTCTAGGGGGCGCTAGGGGGAACGCCGTCTGCGTGACTCGTGTCTGAAGTCTACATACAAAAACATCAACAGAGTTGGCCGGCGACAGCCTATGACGTCACTACCGGCGCGACCACAGTATAAAAGGACGCCGGTAGAGCAGGATGGTCTCTTCTTCGTCTTCACTGACCTTTTGTCTGAAACCAAAGCTCGAATTGAGTGCATGTTTCTCACCAAATGTTTTAATTACGGCTTGCGTGTGATGATGCGTGGTAAGAAGCAAGCGTTCTTTGCTCCCGTGGAGTTTATTGCGCTCTTTGCTTGTCTCTTGCGAGAAACAAGCACGCTCTGATACCCGCACCTTTCATACGGTCCTTATATGGTGAGGATTAAGCGAATATCGGCTCTCAAGGGAGTTGAACAAGATCACCGCATTTATTGCTTGTTGCGAGAGGCAGACACGCTCTCATACCCACTTACACAAGGCTCGCGGGCCGTGTGTGCGGTAGCCAGCTGCGTTTTCAGTTCTCGAGGGAGTTGAATGCAATCGTCGCATTCAGTGCTTATTTCTTGCGATGGACTGGCGTGCTCTCGTAGCCGCTTGCACGAAGCTCGCAAGCTCTGTGTGTGTGGTCGGGAGCAGCGCGTCCAGCTCACAAAGGAACTGGATGTGCTCATCATGATGCATTCACAAAGGATGGAGGCGAGTCTTGTCTATACCCAAATTTTAATGAGTGTGTTTGCCTCTTGCGCATTAATAACGCATTCGCGGCGACGGCTCCGTTCCGCCTGATTCCCAGGTACGATCCCTTATTATGTGTCTAACCATGCTGTATTTCTGGGACCTGTCTTGTGTGTTTCCTTTGGTAGGTCCTCTTTGAGCACCCCCCTCTGGTCTTTGACTATGTTTATGGTCTGCTTGCCTGGATCAGCCTTCGGCATATCGATTGGGAAACTTTCAGGTCCCCACTACAGCACTGCATCTAGGGCTATGGTCCTACCTCCAGGTAAGCTCTTCGGAAGTCTTTCTCGCAGGAAGCTCCTGGACATCCTTGGATAGACACATGGGCCACCTGGCTGAGACCCTCTATCTGCGTTCCGCCCTGAGGGGCCTTCTGTTTCTGGATTTCCATCTTTATCATACAGACCTATTCTCATGCCATTTGGTGATCTACCGAGTCACCCCTCTGAGGAGTGGGCTTGATCACGCTATGCTTCACCATCTTACGAGTCAGAGTCGTTTCTGCGGAAACTCTCTGGTGCTCCAAGGAGCCTTTGGCTACATTGTGGCCCTTGTTCTCGAGGTTCTGCAGACCCTTGATAAAGCGGGGCCCTATGCTTTCCATTGAGATGGTAAGCACAGGTCTGTGTGGAAACACAGCCCGAGGGCTGGGAACGCTACTGCTCTCTGTGCAGTCTTATAGAGGTGGCTCCCAGTCATATCTGATCCGGATCTCTTCCTAGGCCTCCTTTACAGGGCTCGGATGGGTGAGTACGATCCTTTATCATGTGTCTAGTCTCCTTTTGTTGTATGTTCGGACCCATCTCTTGTGTTTTCTGTTCTCTGTTTTTTAAGTAGGTCCTCTTCGAGCACCCCCCTCTGGTCTCTGACTATGGTTGTGGCCTGCTTGTCCTGGATCTGCCTTCATCATGGAGACATCATGGCCACTTTTGGCTTTCAGGTCCTCACTACAGCACTACAACTAGGGTTACGGCCCTACCTCCAGGTAAGCTCTTCGGAAATCTTTTTCGCAGGGAGCTCCTGGTCGTTTGGGATAGACACATGGACCTGAGGCCACCTGGTTGAGACCCTCTATTTGCGTCCCGCCCTGAGGGGCCTTCTGCTGCTGGGTTTTCTGCCTTTTACACAGACCTGTTCCCTTGCAATGTGGTGATCTAGCGGGTCGCCCCTCCGAGGAGTGGGCTTGATCACGCTATGTTTCACCATCTTGCGAGTGCTCCGAGGAGCCTTTTGTTATATTCTCGGCCCTTGCTCCCAAGGTTCTGCGAGCCTTGGTAGAGCAGGGCCCATGCTTCCATCGAGGTGGTAAGCATAGGTCTGTGTGGGGTGGGAAGGGCTTATGCCCCCTTGAAAGGTTACCCGCAGAACAGCCTGAGGGCTGGGGATGTTGCTGCTTTCTGTGCAGCTTTGTAGAGGTGGCTCCCCGTCATATCTGGTCCCTGTATCTCTTCCTGGGCAGGGTGCGACGAGGCTCCCCTTTCTGCGGGAAGGGTTTGCTAGAGCTCGTCTTTCATGAGTAGAAGCCTGTTCTGATACGCCACTTTGTGGTTAGATGTATCAGGTCTTTGGCAGTATTATTAGACAGCTGGCTGCGGCCACTGTCTGCTTGGTGCAGAATGCTCCCCTCCCGTCGAGGGTTTGAGCACTGCCCTATCGGCCAACTGAGGTTCGCCCTTACTGCCTCCCCCTTAGGCCAATGAAACTGATTGACGGGATCAGATCTCATCTAAGGCTCCTGTACAGGGCGCGAGCTTGTCCCCCTGGGGGGATCAGTGGCTCCTCCGGTGTCGAGGGTAGAAGCCTGTCCCGATACACTCCCTTCCCTGTGTGGATGAGTGTATCGGCTCTATGGCAGTTTAATAGACAGATAGCTGCGGCTACTGTCTGTTTGGCATATTCTGAGTCTGAAGCAACTGGCAAGGCCAAAGTCTTATGCTGCGTCCGAAATCGCATATTTCCCTACTATATAGTACGTGAAAAACAGTATGCGAGGCGAGTAGTATGTCCGAATTCATAGTATTCGAAATTCAGTAGGCGAGAAGTACCCGGATGACCTACTGCTTCCGCCCGAATTCTGTAGTACGCATACCATGGACACTTTCCTATCCCATGAGGCTCCGGGAGAGAAGGCGTCATATTCGAAAAATGGCGGAAAGTGGAGGCGCGGCTCATTTCAAGTGTAAGTACCTCAGGGAAAAACTTTGTTTATTGTGATTAAATTACACTTGTTTAACACAATCTAAATAAATGGATGACTTATTGAAAGTTTAAACATTGTAAATCGATGAGGTGAGTTCGTGAATCGGCTGTAAGAAGTTGTTTTGTACATCAGCTTGTTAACACAGCTTTTTTTTAAACTGAGACATTCGTTGTTAAGCAGTTTAATGAGATTAGAAAATTAAACAAAATTAAAATGATTTGTTTCCTCTTACTAGTGTTAATTTTTAGTTGATATTTTGTTGGTTACATATCCAGCTATTAATAAGTAACGTTATGCTTCAGCTTGTCAATGTAAGTTAGCATTAATGGATTGATCATGACTAATAATTACTGTTTTGACATTACAGGGACTGATGAACACACTCGGCTCCTTATCCAGTGGAGAGTGGCTAATGAAGCCCTCTTCACTGGAAGGAGAAATGCTGCCATCAAAGGTTTTGAGTAAGTAAACAAATTATGTTTCACGAGTTTGCCTGCCCATCCAGTCATAATGGGCAATGGTAAACAAACCTGGCTTGTTGTCCTTATTGGAGGCTCGAACCAGAGGCTCGGCTTGAGTGCAGAGTTCGAACCCCCCAATGCGATATTGCCTACAGGAGAATAACAGAAACAATGGAGGAGAAGGGGAGGTGGAGGGATGCCGGAAGAACGGAGGCTGGGACGGTGCAGTGAGAGCTGCTTATATAGACTTGTAATGATGATTGACAGGACTGAATGATTAGGCTCCTCCCAAACCTACGTTTAGAACTTCATTTCACGAGTTCGCCTGCCCATCCAGTCATAATGGGCAATGGTAAACAAACTTGGCTTGTTGTCCTTATTGGAGGCTCGAACCCGAGGCTCGGCTTGAGCGCAGAGTTCGAACCCCCCAAAAAGTGCTTACAAGGGACAGCAAGCCGGGCAATCAACTGCGAGTAGTTTTGGTGATACAAGTAAAGAAAACCTTTATTGATTCTATCTCTCCCCCCCAAGAATGTGCAGAATACGTTTCCCTGTTGCCGCATTAGGGCAGCATAAGGCAGTTGAAGGGCTAACAAACGAGATCACTCCTGTAGGAGAGGGGTGGAAAAGCACTGCTGCGGCAGTGACATAAAGAAACATTTCAACCTTCAGGAATTCATATATGGTAAAAAAAATACCTTGTCCAAAAATACAACAGTGCATACATGGAATGCTTCAGGATGTATATATGTGTGCTAGAGACGAAACTCTGGAGTGGTGTTCGAACATTACTCGGCCTTTTGTTTACTTGTTAATAAAGGTCTATCTGACTTCAAAACCTCTTCAGAGCTATTTATTTTGAGCAAGGAAATTTCTCCAACATAATTGGTGCCCAACGTGGGGCTCAGACAGGGCAAAAGAGTGAAAAAGCTGCAACGGGCTTTCTGGACGATAACTCAAATGGCCACAATAAAAGGGTAAGCAGTTTTGCTTGTAAAGTTAGTGTGTTGTTCTCCAGAGTTGCCTGCTGTGGTAAGAAAACTCTTTAAAAGCTCTTCCAAAATTAAGAACCAAAAGGAAAAAAAAGAAAGGGGTTTTGAATCCAGAATAAACTAGGCTGTCATTCAGTGTTGCATGCAGCAGTCTTTGTTAGATGCATTTGGGGCCTTGAAGCATAGAACAAAGTCGATATAGTTGCAGTGCAGGTGTCTGAATTATTGCAATGAAGATTTAATTACATTGCATTTGTCCTTAATTGTTGTAATACAGCGGTCTCCGTTCGCTGTACCGAGGCCTTTTTAGACAGCAAGGGAGTCGATGTAGTTGTATTGCAGTTGTCTTGTAATAGTAAATGACAGCAAGGAATTAAAGCGCACGGGAATTTATTTGTGGTACCGGATATTACAGGTGGGTAGTTTTAGTAAAAATCCTGAAATATGGTGGCTAGTTTAGCAAAATCCTGTAATGGTTTTATAATGTGTGTTTAGAAAGAAGGTTTAGAAACTTTGAAACAGAAGATGGACATGAGTTGATAGATAACTCCAAGGAGTCGAAGCAAAGAAAGATTTATGTTGTCTGTGTGTACGTACTTGTGTACATGATCTAGTAGCCGAGGCAGCGTGAGTGTTACAGAGGGAGTGAGACAAGAGGCGACCGGATCCATTTGCGAGCTTTTATTTAAGGGACGAGACAAAGACATGGTTGAAAACAGGCAGGTTCAGAACAGTAGCAAACAGGTGTGACACAGGCGAGACGTAGAGAGAGTCCGTAAAGCAAGCGTGGGTCAAACAGCGGTGAACATAATCCGTAAGGGGCTAGACGAGAGAGATAAATCCATGAAAACAAGCGAGAGTCGAAAAGGCAGGCAGCGAGACCAGCGAGACGAACGAGACGAGATGGCCAGGCAGGAACGCTTAACACAGGAACTAGGAAACACAGGATAACAATACAATGAAAACTACACAAAGAAAGGAAATTTTATTTGTAGTTTTATTTTATTTTATTGCTCTTTTGCTGCAACGAAGAACTGCTTTTTCTAAAAATAGAATGGGGGAAATGCTGTTGTCAACCAGTGAGACGCGTCTGAGGAATCATTACGTGAAAAAGACTGACTTAATACAGGAAAAGGTGAAACTTTCAGTTGAGACTTTTCCTGAAAGCAAAGAGAGCAACAGGAGATGTAAATTTGTGGCAGAATCAATCCAAAGCCACATTGAGAAGAAGCAGAGGAACAACAAAGCCCATACTCCACTTCACATCATCTGGCCTTTGAGGGCCTTTGAGTGCCAAAGACTTCAACAGAATGATCAACAACAGAAGAACTTCCATCCCTTCCTCTGAAAGCACAGGTGCGAGATATCCAATGATCGCTCTAGAGAACTTTCCAAATTTGTTAATTATTATATTAATTTTATATATCTTGAGTATTCACTGGTCTTACAGCAGATCTTTGCATTCTCTGCTAAACTAACATTCTCTGTCTGCTCTTCTAGGCACCTGTCCAGCTGAACTTAATTGATAGATGAAGTGGGTGCTCAACTCACAAAAATTAGTTTAAACTAAGCCTGGATTTGGTATAGTGAGGGTTACATTTAAGGCATTATTCAGAGGAAACACAACTGAATTATTCTCTGACAAAGAAGAATTAAATAAACAGACAAAGGTGATTTAAGAGAAATATAGTTATAAAACAGCACTACTGGTCATTCCATCTTGTTTGATGGTAAGGGTTAGGTTAGGTTAAACAAAATAATTATAGAGAAAATATGTTTATGAAAGACCAAAAGAAATTAAATCAAACATGTTGTCATCACTTGGGTAATGAGATATAAATGTTATCGGCCATGGATCCAAGAATTATGCAGAGATCTCTTATTTACTTTAGCTCATAGGTAACAACTAAAAGAAATTAACAATATTTGAAAAGCACAAAGAATAAAGGCATTTATGAAATTACAGTTGGCCATCTCAATTGCACCGTGCCTAGGCTCAAATTTTCTAAAACATTAAATTATTAGAGCTTGTGAAAAAGATTTAAACAAGCAATTGGGGAGTAACACAGTGCCTGTGTTCTATACCTGTTAACAACAACAAAGATATGTGTGCACAGGGCAGATAATGCCCAATAAAAATAACAACTATAGATGAATTTGAGTTATTGTTGTGGCAGAAGGAAAAAAAGTGCCACACATGCGCAGCGTAATAGCATGGAAAAGCAGGTCGAACAAGCTTAATCAAACATTCTTTTCAGCATATCAAGATGAAGCTGATGCTTGTCAAATGTATAAAATGTTGGTTTATAACTGTTAACTTGAACAAAAGTGGGTTGAATGCTTTCCGGAAGCCATACTGATAACAAAGAAATAATGAAGTCAAATTAGCCAATTGTGAAGGATAACTTGAGAAGGAGAAAATGTAAATCATATGATAAAAAGCCAAATTGTATAAGACATAAGATGAGATGGAATTAAACACTACTGGTAATGAAGGCATGTAAACACTGAAAAAAAAGGCCAGGAGAGCATTGAGCCCACATACTGTACAATCTCCACAGGTGACATCAAGAAGGACAGTGGATGATGAAATACATGGTGCCACCAACAGAATAGTTAAAGTCTCATTCACAGATAACAGCGGCTTAATTCCAGGAAGACCACACCTCTAGTTCTAAACTATGCCAACCAATTATGAAATGACGACCCTACCATGCCAACAGGGAAAGACCATGGCAACCAATCACTGATGAAGATGGAATGAATGATAAAGGGCTAACAGGATGACCAAACTCTTCACATAGAGAAGATGTGGGCCAATGAGTTAGGGAAAAAGAAAAAGAGAAAATTGAAGCAGAGAGTAAATGGACATCAAAAAGTGATGGAGCTTTCCCTTTATTCTGCTGAGAAGGGTTGAAGAAAATCGCCATGCAAGTTCACTGCAGTCAGCTAAAGCAGTAGAAAGCCAAACTGGAGTGACCGTTTCTCGTGACACCATATGGTGCACATATATTGTATATATTATTTATTTGTGTATCTATGCATAATATATTCATTTTATCTATGTATATATTGTATTTATCCATTTATTTCTTTATATATATATACATATACACACACACACACAGCTCACCATCTGTAAATATGTATATAGTTTTTTTAGCATATGTATATATTATTTGTGTATCTATGCATAATATATTCATTTTATCCATGTATATATTGTATTTATCCATTTATTTATATATACACACAGCTCACCATCTTTAGATGTTTTTTTAGAATATGTTTATATATTTATTTGTGCATCTAAGCATAATATATTCATTTTAACTAAGTGTATATTGTATTTATCCATTTATATAAATACACACACACACACACACACACACATATATATATATATATATATATAAAGTGTGTATATATTCATTCAAATTTATTCATTCTTATTTTTTGTCCTGAAGAGAGAAATAGAGAAGAAATCAGCTGAAGCTTTTGAAAGCCTGAAAAACCACGAATCTTCACAAACACATTCAGAGCTTGCCAAAATGACACTTGCGCAAGTAATAATATTCAACAGACACCGTGCAGGAGAAGTCTCAAAAATGACACTTGAGTGTTTCAAGAAAAAAGACCAGACTGAGCTCCATGAGGACTTAGCTCTCGGCTCTCTCCATTTGAGCAAAAAATGTCCAAGCATTTCAGAAGAGTAGAAATCATGGGAAAGAAAAGGAGAAAAGTTGCTATTTTGTTAAATCCTGAACTTGTTAGACCAGTTGAACTTATTGTGAAGAAGAGAGATGCATGTAAAGTAGACAGGGACAATCCCTTTCTGTTTGGAAGACCAAAGTGCTCATCCACCAGCCTCTTCAGAGGACAAGACTGCATCAGGCTTTTTGCAAGGTGTGAAGAATCTGGAACATCTCAAGTCTACACAGCTCCGCAAACAAGTGGCGACAGTGTCTTTGATTCTCAGTCTTAAGGATAACGAGCTGGACCAACCAGCAAACCTTTTGGGCCATGACATTCGGGTCCATAGAGACTATTATCGGTTGCCAGATGCAACTATAGAAATTGCAAAAATCCCAAAGCTGCTACTTCTGCAATTCTGTCTGCATTTTCCGCATTGCCAAAATCATAGGGCCCTAGTGTAGTAATTAGTAGTAGATATATTATTTGCAATGAGAAGCTATTTGTAGTGTAGTGCCTGGTTTTTCAAGCCCTCCTGATGACTCTATCATGATAAACACTCTCCAGTGTTGTTAAGGCAGTACCAGAGATGGTTTGGGCAGCTCTCACCACCTGTTGTATAGTCTTATAATCCTGAGCTGTGCAGTTTCTGAACCAGACTGTAATGTAGCTGGTGAGGATACTCTTGATTGCACACTTGCAGAAGCATCTAGGAATCTGGCCTGCTATTCCAAGTTCTCCTCGGTCTTCTGAAGAAGTGTATATGCTGATATTGATCCAGGTGAAATCCTCTGTGACATGAACTCCCAGGAGGCTGAAGCCGCTCATTCTCTCCACCTCTGTCTCACCGATGTACAATGTTGAGTGCTCTGTGGATCGCCTCATTAACAGAGAAACGTTCATGAATCGAAGGAGAGTGTTTTTGTTTGCTTTTTAAGAGTTCGGCACAAATGCGATTCATTCAATGTGGAAGTATTTACACTGCATTTGGTCACAGCCACAGATTTCTTCTTATATAAATCCTGTAAATGTGAGCAAGAGAGGCATAACATTGAGGCAAGAATAGTTGTGATTGTAAATCTGTGATCAAAAACCAAATGTGGGTCAGTTTGAAAAAATATGATACTTTTCTTTTGAAAATGAATGTATGAATAACAAACAATGTTAAAACTAGAGATGTATCTTGTTTTTTGTCAAAACAACTGCATTGAAGTCTGAGTGCCATAAATATTGTTTTTCCAAAGTCTGTGTGCCTATAACTCAAGAAGTATTAAAGATATCACAATATAATTTTAGATTATAGTTCTTCATAAACTTTTCTTTTAGAATCTTAATTTTTAAGGCCCTGCATCATTCAGTCCCAGAGACATGGGAATGTCAATGACGCTTCATGTCCAGAGCCTACAAATTTAGTATCATTCCCATTTTCAATGGTCAAAAACCAAATGTAGTTTTGTGTTTATGTTGTCATTACAGTTTACAATACAAATATGCAAATAATAACAGCAACCCAGGGATTAGGATTGTACAGTGTGACACATCAGATTATGAATGACCAGGATTCATTGTTAACTCTAGGTAAAGTATGAACAGTGTGAAATGTAAAATAAGATTACCCAGGATTTAGAATGTTATTTATTTCAAGTGTGAGACTATCAGTGATTCTGCCAAATATGCCCTTTAGCAGTAGATACTACTTGATTTATTGAATACGTTTCATATTTAATGACAATAATTAATCCAGATCTAATATTTAATCCAAATGAGGCAAATCTTGGTTTATTGATGTGAATGCAATGTGTGGCGAAAGCAAAGCGTCTCTTCACATAATTCCTGTAAATGTGAGAAAGAGAGGCAAAACATTGAGGGAAGAATGTTTGTCATTCTTCCCTCAATGTTTTGCCTTACGATTCACGGATTACCCATTGGACTGTCGAAAGAGTGGACTGCTTTTGGTTATCGTCCTTGTGCCTGTTACACGTGTATGTTTGCTGTTGTTTGCAATAAACTTCCGCATATGGATTCTAACGCCGCCTCAGCATCTCCGTTACATTCAGACATTCCTCTTTAAAAGAAAATAAGCATCATATTTTTTTCAAACTGACCCATGTTGGTTTTTTGACCACAGAAAATATGTAAATTTTAACAATTTACTTACGGAGCCATACTGAAATTCCAATATCTCTGGAACTGAATCTCATAGGGCATTAAAAATTAAGATGCCATAAGGAAAGCTTGTTAAGACCCAATGTCTAAAAAGGCATTAAGATATCTTGAATAGTTCTTAAGTTACAAGCAAGTAAAATTTATAGAGAAACACTGTTTCTGTTGTGTAAAACTAAGATAATGATGCTGCCATCTTTCTTAAGTCATTTTTACTCCCTCTGTAATTTGACTCTGAATCTAAGGTGAAAATTGCCATTTGACCTCTTCTATAAAATAATGAATTAGTAAATATTCATCCATGACATTTAAAATTTTTTGCTTTTATCACTATACAGGTCTATCTTTCTTCAGAATAAATATTAGTAAAATCAAAACATCTCTGGTTGAGTTGAGACAGAATGACCCAGGTGTAAACTAAGCCTAAAAGGCTGACACTTGACCAATCCAACCCCTTTTCATCAAATGTGTAAAATATGACGGTCCTCATAAGGCAAAACCGTCCTTACATTTCATGTCAGTGTCACGCCCATCCCCCCAAAACAAGTGATGAAAATTAACAAACAGAGAGGGGTATATTTTACTCAAAGATACCACATAAAAAAAAAAATTAACGTGACTGCTCTATGGGATGGCAAAACCTGACTGACCAGCACTCCGTTCCCGTTGCACAGCATCTGAAATGTTGTTACGGTCATTCTGAAATGCCCAAGTAAAGTCTGTTGTCAAAGTATTTTTGTTTAATTGCCCTCCCAGAACGGTTTACACAACTGCGTTCCCAAACAGCAGGTATACACTTCCGAAAGCAATGAGCGCACTTATTTTGTTTCATCTGCTTTTTATGCGATATTCCAATTTTCCGCACAAGTTAAATTCACAACTTTGGATGGAAACTCAGCTAGAGTCGAAAAGGAAATTAAATTCACTTACTGTCTCTTTCCCCAATGTGGAAGAATTCACACTGCATTTGGTCACTGCCACAGACGTCTCTTCACATAATTCCTGTAAATGTGAGAAAGAGAGGCAAAACATTGAGGGAAGAATGTTTGTCAGAGGCCACCACAACTACTAAGTATACTATATACTACTAAGTATAAACAATAATAGCCCAAGTGTAAATATCTACTGCCACTTACACAGCTATGTTGTGTACACAGCAGACATAGAACATGCACACAAATTGAATTAATTCTTTAGAGTAATTTGCATAATCAAAAAGTAATCATACAAATAAAATGCATAACACAATACAACAAAGTTGACTTTCAATAATTAAAAAAACAAAAATAAAAGTCTTTAAGAGAGCACATACTCACCCTTGAATGCCATGGCCAAGAGAAATCACCGTAGTTGTAGGTAATCTCCTCATCTGGAAAGATATCCCTTATACTAAATAGGCATACGTGTGGCCTTCCTTTAAGAATTATTGTCTTCACTTTGCAGTTTTTATTTCTGTGATCATCATTCACCAGTCGTCCAAGTGATCCATCCTCTTTTGAAGCATCTAGGCTTTGAGAAAAATAGTGCATGCTTAAAACATTCCTGATTGAAACAAGGTACTAACTGAATATTATATATTTTGGGATGTTAAGCTAACCTTGGCATATTTAACCTACTGTCAAATAGATGAGACACTTAACTTTCCTCCCTAACAATTTGTTTTGTTAAGTATAGGGATGCTCATTTTAACCGGTTAACCGTTAACCGATGGAAAGAATTTTGACTGATTAATACAATCAGTTAAACGGTTTAAAAGGTCTTTTTTTTTCCCCAGTAATTGATCAAAATACTTTAAAACGTTTGCTGGATGATTAAAATAAAATAAACTTGCATTTTTGAGAGAAAAAAAAAAAGATAGATCGTCTAGGCCTATAAGTCGCATTTTATTAGTACATTCTGAAGCCGACGCGAAATGTTTACAAACACTATAAACATAGGCTAGGCTATTTTAGTTTCCCCTCACTCTATAAAAAAATTCTTCAATTTAACAATATTCAGGAAAGAACAAGGATGTAAAATATAAGAAGCTAGGCTATATAAACCACAAGCCAAAATAAATTAATTAAGGCTAAAGTGAAACAAACTAATTTTGGGTCTCTCATTTGACACAAATCCAAATGTTTCCATATTTGAGATGTATCTGAATGCCAAAATATTATTTATTACATAAACCTGGTTTTGTACTTCACTTGCATTCCAGTATCCACATAAAAAAATGGTTTGGCATAATATTACTTCAGTGTGTTGATAACGATTAAGCAGTGTGATTTGTTTTTGTTTTTGTTTGGCTGACTGTATTTTATTATGATAATGGAAAGGCTTTTTCCTTCTAACAGTGGAAACAACTCCTTCTAGTCATACAGATAATCGAAACTGTAAACGGTTTGCGTTTGTTTGTGTACATTCACAATTAAAAACAAATCTTGGCGCTTTTGCAAAATAAAGAAAAATATAGGATGCCGCTTTTTAGCCGTCTTCCTTTCGCGCAGCATAAAAATGAACCAAAAATCTGCATACTATAGCTACTTGTTGCACAGTTTTTTCTTTCGTTTTGTTAAGTAAAAATATTTATTGTATAGGCCTATTCATTCATTATATATATAGCCTAGCTTTATGATGTTTTTCTCCGCTGGCAGAAGCGCTGCAAGTGCGTGATGTGATGCGTCCATGCAATTCCTCATGTTTTGTTGTTTGCTGCTTTTTGCACATGTAAAATTATTCACTGGAAAACAAATTTGGTTATTTTTAACGAGTCACAAACACTTATCCTTTCTAAAATAATTAAATTCTATTTTAAAATAATCTTGTCGGTTAACGGTTAATAATCGGTTAATGGGCGTCGGCTGTCGGTAAGGAAAAATAACCGAAATGAACATCCCTAGTTAAGTAAATTCAAAAAGCTGACTGATGCACTCAAGGTCAAAAATACCCCCTTAAGAACGACCCTGTTGACCCCCTGACCACCTTGTCATTGATTATTATATTATAAAAATTATTATATTATTAATAATTATAATTATAATGCAAATTAAATCAAATGCATTTTTGACTACCTCTGGAAGTGGTCTGCAGTGGACAAGCTCAATTTTAGATTCTGTTTACACCTGTATTTAGCATCATCCACTTTTGATTGGACTGAAAAAAAAAAATCTTAACACCTTGTCACTGGTTATTATATTATAATAATTAATATATCATTAATAAAATAATAATAGTTGTAAGAAAATAGTAAATACACAACTCATTTTGGTTTAAAAATAACATGCAACATACAAAAATGTAAAGGATAATTTGAAACAAATGTTAAAAAAAAAAAAAACACAGCTAGCTTAACAGTAACGTGTTCCATTTTCACCACTATGACACACACTTACTATCTGCAAACTATGCATTAAATCTGAGAAATTATTTAGAAATTTTTTTATGTTTGACTCTTCAACCTGTATGCACAATATGTGGCTCACACCAGGATGAGATGTGTGATTTTAAAGTGCTATTTGTGATGCACAACTTGCCTTTAAATGTGTTAATTTCCCCTCCCTCAATGAAGGCTTTGTCTTTGCCTGACAATATGGTTTCTTTTGCATCCTGCTCAAGTTTTATTCTCTTTTTTCTTATCATGTTGACTGAAACAAAAATCCCAAAAACAACATAAGAAGCATATTAGTTATATTAGATCATTACATTATTGTCTGACTTTAGTTGTCTGTATCTCTAAATACACTGTATTAGACATAAATAGCAGTTGATAATACAACTAGTCATTTTGCTTTAGGTATGTTTCTGTTCCATCTGTAATATTTCTGTATTATAGAAAGCTACAATAATTCTATTTTAGCATTAGAAACACAGAGACATAAACATTTATTTTGTTAATCACCAATACTGTTAGTTTAGGGCAGCTGTGTTTATATCCTTAATACTATATTAAACTGCAAATTCATCCTCTCAACTCTTTAACAAGACATATATGATAACACAATAAAGGAGTCTAAATTTTACCTTCGAATTATTTATGCATTACAAAAAACTGTAAGTTTATTCTCTTGCATTCATTCGCATTTATGACAATTTATGACAATAATATGGTTCACGAATACTCCATTACGGCATGAACCACTCGAATTTCGTTTGGGAAAAAAAAAAAAAAATTAATTAATAGAAATAATATCTTGACAACTCTGCTCCATTGGTAGAACTGCCACTGTAATGATATGCCACTACTACATCATCCAGTGTGACCTGGCAAAGTGACATCACTGTATAATTTGGATGTGCAGTTCCACACTTAATCCACCCTTAGTAATTCAATTCAATTCAATTCAATTCAAATTTATTTGTATAGCGCTTTTCACAATACATATCGTTGCAAAGCAGCTTTACACCAAATTGACATTTTTACAATATATGTAGTAGTAGCTTGATGTACATATGGTAGAGATGTGTGGTAAAGATCAATTAATGATGTAATCAAACAGACAAAGAACACTATAAATTAGCAGCAGAATTCGGTAGTGCTGTATGTTTTCAGGGTTGGCATCATTTGAAGTCCTCTGAGGGGTTGGCATCATTCCCATAATTGCCATTTCATCCAAGGACAGCACACACTCCTTTTCAAGGTTCGTCAATCCATCTATCTTCAGTTTTAGGAAATTGAAGAGCTCTGTCAACACACCAGGTTCAGATTTAACCCACTGCATTCGTCTTTGCAGGTTTCTGATTTCTGGCGGGGGAATCTGTGGTTCCTGTAGGGTCTTGTAGCCTGTTGGACCAGTGCCAAAGAGAATTTTTAATGCTTTCTGTGTCATTGCCCAATTTCATCCTGTTTGTGATTAATCTGCCTAATGTGTTAATTTGGTCTTTTAAAAATATTCTTTATATTTTTGTACCTAATTTTCATCGTCTTTTTGAGAGCTGCATTTCCTTCCTTATTCTTCTTAAAGGTGCCTTTTTTTTGGTCTCTTTAATTTTTTTGAATAGACCCAGTTGACTTGCTGCTGGCTGACTGAGTGGTGTCACCTGTCCCTGTCTCTCTGTACTAGCCATGTCCTTTCTTTTTTCACTTTCACTGTCCTTTCTGAGTGTCCTCGTCCCATTTTTCCTCAATCTGTGATACTGGTATAGGCAGACAATATGGTACTGCCAATATTAACTATTTAAAATATCACTAATAAATAAATAAATAAATATTACTACAAAAAAGATCATACATGTCACCTGTAACACTATAGCTGTGATCAGCAGCTGTGTGCTGTATGTGTATCGTGGTGCAGAGCCCTACATTTTTTGACCCACATACATTCGAATTGTAATGTATTGTCATCTTGACAGTGTGTCTTCAAGAAACACTTTGGACTCTGGTCGATTGACACAGGCTCCTCCTCCTCATGTGTGTTGTGCATTGCAGAAAGAGAAGTAAAAGAACTCGCATGCTTGAAAGCACTGTGTTGGTGTTGTGCATTACTTTACATGGTGTGAGAAGTCTGACATGCACGGATTAGGCAGAATGGCATCCTCGCATTTCGATCACCCAAGAATCGACTGGGACGCTCCGGATTTGTATCAAGAATTCGAGAGATTAAGGACTTGAGACTTACACTAATGGATTGCGAGTATGCTGATCCAGATGACCTGTTGATCGATGTAATAATCGCTGTAGTCAGAGAGAAGTGCATTCAAGAAAGACTACTAGACAAGGGTGAAGATTTAACGCTGCCAAAAGCGCTTAAAAATGCGCAATTTGAACTTTCACGGAAGCAGATTCAAATTGATAGGGAAGAAGAGTCTCAAGTGCAAGCAGTGCATGTGAAAACAAAATATTGAACGGCTAACAAAAAAGCCTATCAGAAGGATCAAACAAAATATGTTCAGAAAGAAAAGTATGTAAACCGAACCAAAAAGTGCACAAGTTGTGGTAAAGACCCACAGCATAAGTGGAACCAAGGAAAATGCCCAGCGAAAGGATCTGTCTGTTCCTACCGTCACAAACTAAACCACCGGGTTGCAGTATGTCGCAAAAGATCCGTCAACACAGTAAGTGTTGAAGAGGAATCAGAAACAAAATATGAGGAAATTCTCAACATTAATGTGACACAGACAAATGATGTGAGTAGCTACAAATGGACAGCAGACATTGAGATTCCGTCACAGAAAGTGACACACACACTGGTGAGCTTAAATGTTCACATCGAGTGCTGCAGTCATACTCCAACCACAAGCTAAAACCAGTAGCAGCAGTTGATCTTAGGATTAAACACAAGAGTGCTACTGTAAAAGCAGAGTTCGAGATATCTCACAAGAAAATGTGCTGAGTGGCGAAACAGCTGAAGCACTAGGCCTGGTCATTCGGCTTGATGCATTGCAGCCAACAAATCTGAAAAACAAAGAAAAATGCTCCAGTGACGCTTTGAAAATGCAGAATGTGCCAGCAGGGCTAGATGATTATCCGGAGTTGGCACATACTACAGGAACTTTGCCGGGCAAGTACACAATCAAGATTGACCCAAATGCAAAAGGTGTAGTTCATCCAGTCCGACGGCAACCGGCAGTGCTCAGAAAGAAAATAATAGAGAAATTATAAGAGATGGTCAAAAACGGATACATCACCAAAGTCGACCAACCGACTGAGTGGGTGAGCACAATGGTAACAGCTGTTTGAAAAATGGCAAGATAAGGATTTGCATCAATCCGAGTGATTTAAATAAGGTCATAAAATGTGAGCACTACCCGATGCGCATCATTGAAGTAGTATCTGCAATCCTGGGCACCAAAGTTTTCTCAGTCCTGGATGCGAAATGCAAAAATATATGCCTGGCTGGCGCCAGGGTGTCATGAACAGATTTATGATGTGGTCTGGTTAGCCTGGGCCTCTTTGTGGAATTTGGCTCTTTGGTTTCAACAATGTTCTGATTGAATCTTCAATATGTCTCATTCATTCTAATACCCTACAGGAGACACGCAAAATGTGCAAAGCTGGGGTCCCCCAGGACTGGAATTGAGAACCGTTGCTCTAAGGCAGTGGTTTTCATTCCTGGTTCTGGGGACCCACTGCTCTGCACATTTTGCGTGTCTCCCTTATTTAACACACCCGATTCAGATCATCAGCTCGAGACATACAAAATGCGCAGAACAGTGGTTCCCCAGGACCAGGATTAAAAACCACTGCTCTAGAGTTCTGCAGAGAAACTTACTTGCACGTCTTAGACAGGTCCAAAAAAACCTGGTTGCCTGTCATCATCACTTCCTAGAGAAGATCTGGAAGAGGAGTCACAGGTAAGTACACTACAGTATGGTTCGTTTACACAATGTTCTGTTGTAAAACACAAAGGGAAAATGCACAGAATGCCAATTATGAAAAATGTACAAAAGGTAAACAAACTGTTTCTTTTTTTGTGAAGGGCTAAGAATGTTGATGCTATATGTTAGTGTAGCACAGGGGCCCATTCTTCGTATGTCGCTAACTCAGCTGGATTTGACTGTTGACGATTTGGCATGATCTTGGATTGTTTGGTTCTTCAGTGCTCATCCTGGACTTGCTGTCATAGCAACAGGTCCTTAAGCTTGAACCTGCTAAACAGGATTAGATTGCACCTAAGCAGATTGCATTTAAACAGAATTGATACTTAAAATCTGTCCCAACCACTACTACTTTATTACAAGTGTACTATTGATCCAGGGACAGTAATTTAAAATAATAATAATTTAAAAAATAATTGGAAAATAATATAATAATGTTGTGTAGTCTGTAATAGGCACAGCCACGTTTACTCATTAAAATATTTATTCATTCTAAAATAATTACTTTATAAATGTATTAGAATCTTACACACATGTTATACAGATACTGTAGAGTCCTGCATTAATTTGAGTGATGACAGCTATTATGGGACTGGCTTTATGGAGCACATGAGATGCAGAAAACGTGAGATCTTGACCCTTAAGAAACTTTAGTTAATGCTGTCATGTAACAAATTTGTTTCAAAGATAAAATTAAATGAATTGCTAATTATTACATTGAAATTAAAAATGTAAAGCCTGTAAGAAATCGTGAATATAAATAAGTGGGAATCATGTTTATAAAAAAAACAAAAACAAAATAAATTGCACATTTCATTGATCTATTATAACATTTATGTAGTTTTGTTTACTTGGCTGTTTCATTATAAAAGTCCAGAAATTTGTCAAGTTTTTCGTCAGGAGTCTTTTTTTAATTATATGATGTCATTACGTTGCTGTCTTGCCGTCAGCCAATCGCTGCATTGCTTATCATGGTTTATGGATACATAGTCTTTTTAAACCAACAGATAAAGCCGGCCTCACACTACAGGATTTTTAGCCCGATTTTGCCCTGATTTTCCCCTCCCGAGAATCGGAGCAAAAATCTTGTCGAGCACCTCGATCGGTCCCGATGTTCGGCATGGATTATCTGGTAATGTGAGACGTTCGCAGATCGGATCTTGCACCTCCTGATCTGCTCTCACACAAATCGGGGCCGCCCCGATCATATCAAACATGTTTGATATTCAGGATTTTAAATCGGGATGATCACGGCTATGATTACGTCAGTACTTTCACAACAGCCAATGCGCGACCGCAAAACAGCTGCTGTACGTCCATTGGATAGTGGAGATGGAGGAAACTGCTTCTTATGTTTTTGTAGTAACATTGTCTTTATAATATGTTGAAAACATACCACAACCGCATGGAGCAAGGAAAGCAATGCTCCATGCGGCCTGAGTCCGATCTTTTTTCCCTCTCTCTTAAAACGGCTCATACTACTGTTTTAGCAATTAAAATTGTTCAGTTTTGTATGTAATGCAAAGTGATTATATTTCGTTTCGTTTTTTATTAAGTTAATTTAGAAAAACGTTTGGAGCATTTTTTCTTCGTTAAATATAATTTTTTTTTTTTAATTAACGACCAAGCAGTCAGCTGCAGACAGTGAGTTCATATGTTTAATCAGTTTTGCCTTCTCAAATCACAACCTGCCTAAAGTAAAATCTATAGATATAAAACAGTTAAAGCATATAACAGTTAACTAACATTTAAAAAAAAAAAAATTGTAAACATTAGTATCTGAAATGACAATCTGTTGCATAAGATCACGTGAGGAGCTCCCTCCGTCATGATAATCTTAATAATATCTTGTAGTGTGTGATGTGCCACAATTTTCAAATCTTGTAGTGTGTGCATGCTTAAGATTTCAGGGAAGATAATCTTCAAAGATTCTCCCTATGTGTGTGCTGCAACCAGATTTCATAATCGGTTAGGATTTTAAAAATTCTGTAGTGTGAAGTTGGCTTAACTCAATCCAGCCATACTAATCATCAACAACAGGTGAGTTCGAAGAACCGAATTAGCCAGATAATGATTAACACGCTTATATCATTTTGGATGTGTCATTTGCAGTGGCGGCCGGCCCATAGGGGGCGCTGGGGCACCGCCCTCCCTGATAAGAGCGGCTAAAAATGTAAAATATATTTTTACAAATTAAGTTTTTAAATTCGGTTTACCCACCAGTATGTGCCTACATGCAATATGAATAACATATACAACATTTCCCACCTAGTGACATTCATTCACCAGTGAATTTCCACAGACAGACTTGTATCGTTTCTGTCATGGGGCGTTGAGAAAAAGCGTCCCTGAGTGCAGCCAAATAGCCAGTCATGTACTGTTGCTAGGGTAAATTAATAAATATGCAGCCAATCAGTCTCTCAGAATTTTATGGTCTTGGGGCGCTGAAAATTCTGCCCCAAGCAGCAGAAAATACCGCAAGATTTAAGTTTTTTTTTCTTTTGAGGCGCGGTCAATCAGAGTAATGATGGTGAACTTAACGAGCGAAGAGCAGTTTCCACCAAATTCGGTGAGATCCTTATTTATATACCCGTTTACAAGAAGGCCGATGGAGGAGAAAATCTGGGTTAAGGAGTTGGGACCCGACAAGCCTGACCTTATCAATAACCAGCAGACCAAGGAGAAAAATAAGGTCTACAACCGGAGTTCGAGCGCAAGTCGTGGCTGACAGGCTGTGGAATAGCCAATGCACTTTTCTGTTTCCCCTGCATTCTTTTTAAAAGCGAAAAGTGTGATTCAACGTGGACACAGTCAGGGCAAACCGACTTGAAGCACCTCTCCGAACGCATAAAAAAGCATGAACGATCAAAAGTTCATATGGAAAACTGCATCAAGCTAGCTGTGCTAGGAAACATTAGCATAGCAGCGCAGCTGGATGAAGGACACCACGTCGTGGTAAGAAGGCACAATGAAGAGGTTGATAAGAATAGTCATATTTTATCTAAACTCATTGACTGTATTAAGTTTTGTGGAAAGGAGAATTATAGCCTTTTGTTATAAATAAAATGACAAAACCTACTTCTTACCTATTTTTTATTTATATATCATGTCGGGTATGTGACACCATTATGTGCCATGCCAAGGAGCGGTTTTCCTTCACCAAACACCTGGTCAGTGCCACTCTGCTGCAAGGAGACTTGTTCCCACAACACCAAAAGACTTTCCCAGATTCAGCGCTGGATACCACGGTGGAAGCCTATCCCTCACTGGACAAGGCCAGACTTAAAACAGAACTGTCCCTGATCTACAGCAACGAGGAGTTCCAGAGTTGCTGTGGTGCACTGGCTCTCTTTCAGGTTCTGATGGAGAATAACCTTCAGGACACATTTACTGAAACTGTAAGTCTTCTCAACATCCTCATCACCACACCGATGACAACATCTGAATCAGAGAGGTGCTTTTCAACTTTAAAAAGACTAAAAACTTTCCTCAGGAATACAATGGCACAAGATCGCCTCACCGTTCTGGCTATGCTTTCCATAGAGAAAAAACTAACACGGGACATCCCTGATTTCAACACCAGAGTCATTGAAAAATGTGCCACTCAGAAGGATAAAAGAGCAAAGTTCCTGTACAAATAAACCTGTATATCCCCTCCACTCAGTCATCACATTACACTCACCTTAGAAACACAAACATACCCATCTTTCTCCCACTCACTCACATACTGCTAACTTGATTACAAGGGTGTAGTAATGACATATAGCTGTTGTTAATTGTTTTAGACTGTTGTGTTAAATTGCATTTTTAAAACGGTTTTCTTTGTGTGAACCACTTTGAGATGCAACTTTGCTTGAAAGGTGATCCAGCTGATCATACCCTTTGATGTTGATTATTGTATTTGATACTCTCTTAAGCATGCATGGCATATTATACAATGGAAATTTGTTCATTTACTTTATCTGTGAAACTGGTGATTTTGAGGAGGAGATTAAATCATTACTGTTAATTGTAATCATCGTCTGACTGTTGATTTGAATATTGGACTAAGCAAAGAAATATACTGTCACATCAGCCCCACCAGGAAAAATTTTCACCAGCCGCCACTGGTCATTTGATCTTGGATGTAATAAGCAACATACAAAGAACAGGCCCCAGGAGATTAAGTCACACAGATAGAGTTAATAAATAAATAAATAAATAAAAACAAAGAAGCAAAATGCACACAATACACAAAACAGTGATCCATTTAATTTTGTTATATTCCTTTAAATTTAAACAAAGAGAGAAAAAAATAAGCTTTCTTGTAAATAATGTTTTTGTATGTTTATGTGAGTCATTCTATTCAGTTAAATTATTTATGTGGCAAAAAAAAGTGGGACCGGCCCTTTAAACCTGCTCTCTCAAGAACGTGCTCCTCTGCAGAGGGAGAGTTAAATCCTTTACTGACAGAGCAGAGCTGACGCAGATTATCGTGTCTAAAGATTGCTATTTGTGACGAAATATTAATAAAATCTTAATTTGCCAAGGATTTGGTGAGTGTTTAACACTTTTGTTATGTTTTTGTCTAAGTTTGTTTAACGCTAATCTGATAATGATCGGTGACGGTCGATAAACAAGTGTCTACGCACTTGCAGGGTAAAATCCCTTTAATGTATTTGTTTTAAGTAATGTCTTTTTGGTTTAATATGGTTTTTGTCCTAAACTATATTCTGTGTAAACGTTATAACTAGTTTAACTTGAGTTATATTGTTAATTGTTTTATGAGAATGTTATATTTGAGTCTGATTGAGCTAATTGCTTTAATGACAAGGTAAATTCAGCAGACAGTGTCCTAATTGTTACTTCTCATCTACTAACTAAATATGGAAATATTCTCATCTACAAACTAAATATGGAAATATTCCTGTTGTTGTTTGGCCTAAAATACAGGTCAGGTTTTTCTTCTGGTGGAACTAAAAAGTTCTGGAAATCAGTTGATGGCGAGCGCCCCACAGATCTGGACACTCAATAGAGCTTGGGAGTTTACGTCACTGCGCGTTGCATTCTGGGTCGTCGCCGCCATGTTTTACGACACACTAAATAGCATACAATGACAATAAATACAAATCACTAGAGGGAAAAATGACTTGCATTCATTTTTTAAGAGCTGCTTGCAATTGCTTAGAATAAATGTACCAATATTTGAATCCATTGCGGTCATTCGAGCACTCAGTCATGTGGCCAGAACACAACACATACACACAGATGTCTGTTCTATTCAAAAGTAAGTGCCCTGCGAACTTGAAATATTCGAATATGTTCCATTCAACGAGCATTAAAGTGTGCAAGACATGAATTTAAATTGCATTTATTTACAATTATGTCACACTTCTCTAGTAAATTTAGTCTGTGTGTAAACACACAGGTGGTGGCGTTGCGCAAATCCATGAATGAATATTCCTAAGTATTCGCTGATGTATTTAATCATATCTCCCTAAATTCATTAAGGGATGAAGTGCAATGAGTATGACTGGACTTAAAAAAAAAATACACAATTTCTTACAAAGTGCTGCTGAACAGTAAATCAGATGAGTTGCTTTATAAACAAGGAGTGTGATCTCAACAAGTCGTATCACAGATTAAATTACATTTCCAATCGTCTTATTCATAGCGTGAGAACTTACAAATTCATGTGGATCGGAAATTATGAATCTGTAATAAATAATAAATGCCAACGACAAAGCCAGATTTTGAAGTTTATTTTCATTGAGCTGCTTTCGCCATTGTGTTGTTTCAAGCTGAAAAGCATAAAATTGTGCTTCATTTTAGATCCGTTCTCCACTCTGGTCATGACAGCAGATATGGCAGTGTACGTCACAGCAAGTGTTCTCCATTCTAATGTGTTTTTAAATATACAATATTAATTTTAACATCTACCTCCACCATTACCCAGTCTAGACTGTAGTGCCTGTGTCTGAAAGTCCCAGAATGCCATGCGTTGCTGACGTCACGTTCCCATTCTCTGTTGACTGAATAAACCTACTGTCGTGAGACTGACAATATGAGGTGGGATCTCAGCTTAAATTTTTTTATTTTCATTATTCTCAGTTGGAAGTACAGTGAAATTTGTTTTCCTGGACACAATTTTTAAAAAAAATTTCTCTTGTCTTCATAGACTGATGGAAAAAGAAATGGACTGACTTCAAGTTAAAGAGACTACAGGAAAGAACTATTTGATTTGACACAACTTGATTTGAAACAAATCTGAAAAGCCATTGGATTTGGGTCTTTATTGACTCTAAAACACTTAACTGATTGACATTGTGAGTTTTTTTTTTTAAGTTACAATTTTCATGAATGGGTCAAAATTCCCAAATTGATCTCACATACCTATAGATATATAAGTGTGTTTACAAGGTGCACCTATAGGCTTTGTATTCGTTGTACAATCAGTCATTTGTACTCTGTGATACTGGTATACTGTTTATCCTTTTTGCTGTCATACCATTGTTTATATTTGTTTCTTTCTTTTACATTGGCCATTTCCTATAGTAAATATCCAGCTGGCATTAAAAAAACACATTGAATATTTTCTTTGCTTAAGCCTTTATTATAATTTACAGGCTCCATAGCCAAACCTAACTGGTCCAAATAACATTTATAAGTGCACTTGCGAAACAGAATGAAAAAATAACACAAAGAATAACTCTTAGCTTTTATTAGTGGAGACACTAGCATGCACTCCATAATTAGACATACTAGTTAAACCTACTAACTGTTGAGGTAACCTAAATGTATTTGTGTGTGAAAATATCAGACGAACAACTTTTTGATTAGAAAATGTATTTATAAATTTAAAGCATGAAGGAATAAATATTTTATTTACTACTTAAATGCAACCAAAACATCTAAATGAACAGAAAATAAATGTTACTATATACATATTATAAGTAAACAAACTGAACTAAATGAATTACTATAAACTGCTACTACCAAATGAAAGAACCTACTACATTAACTAAATTAACTAATGACTGCAACTGAAAATGAACTAAACTAGTAAACCACATTCACTAAATTTAAACTAACCTACTAAACTTAGAGTAATTATTTAAGAACGAACAAAGGAAATGTCAATGACACATTTATATATGTGTTTAATCTCGAATTTCACAGGCAGACTTTCAGTGAGTTCCTCTACACTGCCAAAGTAGAGGTTGGCTGGGACTGCAAACTCCTTGAAGTCACCGCTCAGCAGAGTGAAGCTGTCTGTGCCATCGGAGACACCCACAATCTCCACCACGGCAGTATGGTCCGTGTATCATCTGGTTATTCAATTATTCCACATATCTGCCAAACGAATAATAGGCAAAACAGGTTGATATTTCATTTTTCGGTTTTTCTGTATGAGCCAAAAAAATGACAGCTGATTTCTTTTTTCCATTTTTCAGCTCAAAACCAATAATCCGATAAACAGGAAAATTAAACCAAAATAACATGGCTTATTTACTTTTTTCTCCCAAAGACTTACCGCTTTGTGCATGCGCAATTAATGTATGGCCTCTACTCAACCGTGTGGTTACAGGTAGCCTACGTTAGGACTCGGAGGCAACGTATTGTGGCGAAATCGATCATTTATCATTATCATTTGTGCTTTTCACCTCGCCTAAAAGAATCACATTGAGGGAGGAGGACATGATGTAAAATATTCCAGGTAGGTCAGCAAACCACACTGACTTTCGATTTTGAATGTGTAACACTGAGTGTATCCTTCCCACAAAAAAAAGTCATTGTACTGTTTATACAAAAGGCAATAAATACGTGAAAATCCACGGTTAACTTTACTACACCTCTGTTATTAAAAAAGATACATCGTATTCTTAAGAGTAGTTTAGACCATCTAGACCATTTAGATCAGTTCATTTCGGCTCAATGACAGAAACACTGTTCTGCGCAATACAGTTTGATAACGCCACAAACTGCATCCTCCTACATCCTCATTGAACTGAAGTCTCCCATCTGATTGTAGTGATTGCCGATATCTATCTAAATAATAAAGGCTACAATGAAATCCATGATGGTTGTGCTTGTGCATCCTTGAGAACTTTTTTCTTGTGTGGCTGTGGCAGTGTGGCTGTTTTTTTAGATAAGCAGAGCCTGTACCTCACAGACGATTCAAATGTGGTAGTGTTTCCTAGAGCAGATGGCCACTTTAGCTCATTAGACCTCAGAGACAAGGCCCACTATGAGGTCCATGGGTCTGTTCTCAGCACAAGCTGCAAGTATGTATAACTGCAGAACGGAGATCTCCAAATGGGGGCAGGGACTCGTCACACAAAGACTTTCACCATTGGCTCTGGTTTCAGCCAATTGTTATTGACTTTTCTATTTGTTTTAAAATAAAGTTAAACATGCTAAATAAATAAATATGCTCAGTGAGAGCAGAGCCCAAAGCTCATGGCCAGTAGTGTTCGGTCTGTAGATAGAACCTCTGCTTAATGATATAAACAGGAATCCCCCGCGAGCCATCGCAGTGCAGTGGAAAGGTTTTACTCTATTGCTTTGTTTAAAGAAACGGGGGCATCCCGGGACTTGAAATTCTCAGGATAGGAGGGTGTAGTGACGCTGAGTGTAACTAAAAAGGTCCCATTGTCCGGTGAGGTACGGTTGGGGAGTTACGGAACGGCTCGGCGATCTTACATCGCATAATTTTATTAACTGTTTATCCATCTATTCAGCACCAATCCCACCGTGCAGTCTTCACTGGTTAAGGTTAGGATCAGGTGTGGGGTAGGTTTAGGTGTTAGCATTGTTTGTAGCATAGTGTAGGAAATCAACACTGTGATTGACACAACCAATAAAACCTTTAGAATCAGCTGTGGGGAGTTTGCGCCGCTAAAGTGGATTGGGGGAAAAAATTTGCGCACACGCGTCATGTGCATGTCTGTCAATGGGACAGTTTTGGAGTTCCCGCCCCCATTTGGAGATCTCCAAGCTGCAGTTATACCCTTCTCACAAGTGGCAGTGCTGCTGCCTCTGGACCACCTCCATCCTCAAGCAGCCAGTTCTGTTTCTCCAGGCCTTGTACCTCTGCGAGTGCCTCACTCCCACCAAGGACCCAATCTCTGAAATATGTCACAAAGGTAATTTTCTTTTTAAATTATTCTCCCTGGAAATAAAATATTTTTTTCTTACACGTACATAATGTTCATCATTGTGCAAGACTCTAAATAAAGCCGTTATGAATCCCAGGACGATCAGTGAACGATGTCCTAGGAACCAATGACCCAGTCATTTTGACAGACCACAACGCAGTTGAAATACTAGACTCTGGAGGAACAAGAGGTGCTTCAGTTTAAAAAAAAATTATTTACCTTTTTTACTTTTATTTACCATGAAACAAAGTAAAGTTGTCTTCTGTTGCTGAATTATGCATTCACATGTCAGTCTCACGAATTAGCTCGTATTCAAATATTACACATTTTGTGTACTCATTTAGGTTCCTTTTACTGGAAACAAAACTCAAGAAAAATAATGGCTGTACTGGAGGCTGATTTTCAAACTATGAAACAGAAGAGATGGAGTCAGTGATGATAAAAGTGATGTAAAAGGCAAAGAATGGCCTTAAATGAACAAGCTGATCTGATGGAACATATCAGGGGAAAAAAACTGATTGAAAGCCATGTTTATAAGTGTTTTCTTTGTTGTTACTATACCAAATGCAGTCCTAGTTACCAGTGTGTGCTTACAAATATAACATTTATATAAAAAAAAAAAACTAATATTATAAATGTAATGTTTCTGTTTCATAGATGCAGAGATGATGAAGGGGGGCTGGATAGTGTATTGGAGAAAGTCAAGGAGGTTGTCCTGGTTGCTCAAGGTTTATCTGAGGTGACCACTACCATCCAAGAACTGTCTGACCTGGTCCATCAAAACAGAAAGACAACATTGGTACTGACTAAAGAAAAGTTCAGGAATGTGAGGGATACCTTCACTTGTTTAGTTTGCAGAGGTCAGTCTCGTCTTTGTATGGAATTTAAAAGTGGTTATTCCGCCTACGTACACACAGCACTATATAAAACATTGTTAACATATAACATTGACATTTACAGTGTTCACCAAAATTATTAGAACACTAGTATTTTCACTAGCTAAAAATGATTTTAAGTCAGTTATTTCAATCTTTTGCTGTAGTGTATCAGTAGGAAATATCAGTTTACATTTCCAAACTTTCATTTTCCCATTGATTGGCAAAGAGTCTGTCTGGAATGACATGAAGAAACGGAGCAAACTGTGACAGACTAAATCCAGAAGAACTGTGGCAACATCTCTAAGATGCTTCAAGAGACCTCCCTGCAAAGCTAAGGAACAGTTAAAAGTTTTAGGAACTTATATAAAAATGCTGTAAAATGAAGATGCTGTCAAAAATAGTGTCATAAATAGATTTTCTTTTTCAATTAACTTATATTAACTTATAGACTTATAGTAAGTCAACATTTGGTGTGACCATCCTTGCGTTTAAAGCGGCTTTTGCACTTGACGGTTCTTCTGGATTTAGTCTCTCTCAGTTTGTTCTGTTTCCTTATGTCATTCCAGACAGACTGGATGATGATGAGATCAGATCTCCGTGTGGAGCATTAGCTGTTGTCAGACAAAAATCTTACTGGATTGTTACAATTAATGGCAAAAGGAACATTTGGAAATGTAAACTGATATTTCCGACTGACACGCTAAAGCAAAAAATAAAAGTAACTGACATAAAACCATGAAAATACTGTGCCTAAAGTGCATGTGGAAACACGACACTGGCCTATGACGTGCTATTGGTGTGACCTCAAGTATAAAAGTACACCTGTAGGAAACGTCATCAGCTCCCTCATCTGAAGGAGACATGCATAGGAATACCCGAAGCATGGCAAGGGGACGCAGTGCGATGTTCCCTTTAAAAGGGAACATCTCAGATTACGCATGTAACCATGGTTCCCTGAGAAGGGGAACAAGACACTTCCCCTTGCTAGAGGACACTTTGAGGAACAAATACCCACTCTGCCATGCTGAAGGGATGAGTGTCTAGTGCCAGTCATAAGCCAAAGGACTTTAGGAATCACCATCACTAAGCACACACCAGTAGCTGCCATAGCACTGTGAGGGTCACAGATGAAGAGATGGGATGTGTGCTGTGGAATAGTCCACCTTCTTCAAATACGTCTCACAGTCCTAAGTAGAGGCAAAACCGCTCTGTCCGTTTATAAGTGGGAATGCGACCTGCAATAGTGCCCGTCTTCTTAATAGTCCATAGACTCATACACAGAGAGAAACTCTGTTAATGAGGTATGCAATCTTCTTAACTGTTATAATATTGTAAGAAGTGGGACACAAGTCACAGAGTAGCCCATTTTCTCCATACAGTTCAAGTGTAATACAGAGGGAAACCACCCTGTCCTCTTGCGCAAAGGATCAAGGTGTAGGAATGCGCTGTAATACCCGCGCATCATACAGTATTATAAAAAGGGAATGCGAGGAGCGATACTGCCCGTTGTCTTAAACCGTAAAATCTTGTGAGAATCACAGCTTAAGAGGTGGGACGCTAGTCATGGAACAGCCCATCCTCTTTGTGTACGTCTTACAGTTGTATGCGTAACAAAGGGGAAATCCATTCTATATGCTACTATGCATCATATAGTATTATAAGAAACAGGAACGCGAGAGGTGATACCTAAATTACAAAGTAATGACTGCATAACACTGGAGTCCATACTAACAGCATGTATACTTAAACAGAACATAAGTGCTAAAATTTGCATTCCATCATGACAAGGCTGTCCCTCAATTTATGGCAAGGTTCCACATGAACAAGAGCATATGAAATTAGGAAAATCTCTTTGTTACATCAATCAGGAAGATCAAAGCCTCTTTTAATTGAACATAGTTGTAATTGGCAACACTGTCAATTACGTGAAAAATGCTGTTCTGCTCTCACTTTGTCTACCTCATATAGAAAGGGGTCACTTCCAAAAGAAGATATTCTGGTGAGAGATGATCCCATGTCACTGTCATACATGTCAGCTGCTACCATGGCATCTGGTAAAAGATCTGGGCCCGTATGTATAAAACTTCTCAGAAATGCTCTTAAGAATAGTCTTAAACTTTGACTTAAGTGTCAAAAAATTCTTAGTAAAAAGTAGGACTTTTCTAAGAGTAGGAGACTTTTATAAAGATGCTAAAAGCAACTTTCAGTAAAATCTAAGACTGATTTTTAAGTGTTGACTGAGAGGACACTTCAGTGTTGCGAACTAACTACTACAGTAATGTCAACCCAAAATGGCTGCCCTTGACCTCTGAAACACCCAATAGTGACTCATGTGAAGTCACTGCAGCACAACATCAGTCATTTGATGTAACTACAATAAAATCATTTAATTAAGCCACTATTTAATATTTCAGTGTTTTTTTTTTTAAATGCTTTGCATTGTGCAAAATTATCACAAATTATTAGTGATGTTTTGAAATCCTTTTTTATTGGTATGTCTCTACATTTACAGTTGGAGCAATGATGTGAACATGAGTTCCATCAACAGCTCCAATAACTCCAAGAAAGCCCACAATCCTCATAAAAATGGCTTGTTTTTGCAGCATGGTTTGACCGTCAATAAACTGCCATATATTAGTGGCCAAGAGAAAAAAAAAGTTTTACTGATTTTGTAAGCATATTTGCTTGAGGTCCATTTATTTATTTCTGATAAAAATGCAATGAAACATGCATTTTGTGCGGTCATCATTATTGGCCATGCCGTCATACAAATAAATTATGAACACATGCAAAAACAAGAGAGGACCAACAAAATATTAATAACTGATTATGTTGTATAATGTCCATGTTGCCAATGCAGTGATAAGTCTTTAGTGACTCCCTAACCCCTTTTGAGACTTCATTCAAAAGCCTAGCAACAAAATCAGTTTGTTGAACAAACCTTAGATTATAACACTCTCCCACTTACATATTTATATTTATATAGGTCAGTGAACTTGCCATTATGACCTTATCCTCATCAGCTACATTCAGTGACTGTTTTAACTACTTTCGATTGTTTTGTTTTTTTCCTTTCATATTTGTGAGAAATGTGAGGTCATTAAAACCCTCCACACATCACTTTTGGCCACTGTTGTGTTTGGAAACTAGAGAAACAAACAGTTAAGGAGAGTAATGGAGTGTGTGATGGAAATAAAAAGCACCAACATCATGATGTTGAAATACACCATCATAACTCAGAATATTGTACAGTAAGTATCTTCTGATAAATGTACTGGAATTTCTAAAATGTCACATTGGCCAGTTTTCAAGAGCAGTCACATTTTCTATTAGTTTGACATTACTCATACTGCAGTAGCATATATACTCAAGTACAGGAACCTCAAACTTTTACTTAAAAGCAATAATTTGTCTAATATATTACTTTTCAAGATTGGTGTATGGATATTGTGGTATAAATAAATATGATCTCTCTTAAATAAATATAAAATAAATATGATCTCTCTTATTTTGTTAAAATTATTCACATTTTCACAGATTCTGCAAGAGGTTCCCAAACCTTTGCACGCCACTGCAGGTTGATGGCATGCTGGCTAACAAACTTACCCTTGTTGACTGAATTTGTAGGTATGGCGCTCTCTGCTGGTTGTCTATATTCTGACAGCCTCTCTTGCATGGCAATGGCAATGGCAACTTTATTTATATAGCACTATTTCTTACAACCAGATTTGACCAATGTGCTTTACAATAAAAACTAAAAAACAACAGAAACACAATGATAATAAAATACATAAAAAGGGTATAAAACCTCAAGAAAACCACATACAACAAAAACAAAGGACAAAGATATAACGTGCTTCAACCAAGATTAAAAGCCTTATCAAACAGAAAGGATTTTAGTTTAGACTTAAAAATAGCCACAGAAGAGGCCATTCTAATATAAATGGGAAGATCATTCCAAAGTCTTGGGGCAATAGAAGCAAAAGCGCGATCGCCCCTGCACTTCCGCTTTGTCTTAGGAATGAGCAAAAGTCTTTGATTAGAGGACCGAAGGGATCTGGTAACACTGTGCTCAATCAGTAAATCTGAAATATATGGTGGAGCCATACCATGAAGTGACTTATAAACAATGAGTAAAATTTTAAAATTTACTCTGTAACGCACAGGGAGCCAGTGTAAGGACCGAAGAACTGGAGTAATGTGATCCCGTTTATGAACCCCGGCCAAAAGTCTAGCTGCCGCATTCTGAACCAATTGTAATCGGGATAAAGCTGTTTGACTAATCCCAAAATAAAGTGAGTTACAGTAATCTAATCTCGTAGTAATGAAAGCATGAATTACTTTCTCAAAGTTTTTAAATGACAGGAAAGACTTTGCTTTAGACAGGAGTCGCAGCTGAAAAAAGGATGTTTTAACCACAGAATTTATCTGTCTATCAAACCTCAAATGTTCATCAAACACCACACCCAAATTTTTTACATGTTGTTTAACACAAGAGGATAACCCACCAAGGTTTGGATTTGGAACAGTTAAAGAATCTGAGGGTTTAAAAACAATAATTTCAGTTTTGTCCTCATTAAAATTCAGGAAGTTCAGTGATAACCAAGCCTTTACATCTGTTAAACAGGCAAGGACAGTATCCAATCCATCCGAATTCCGATTTATAGGCAGATAGACTTGTGTATCATCAGTGTAGGAGTGGAAAGACAGTCCATATTTTCTAAAAATGGAACCAAGAGGAAGCATATATAAAGAAAAAAGGATAGGAGCCAAAATGGATCCTTGAGGAACCCCACAGGTTAACACAGCATTTCTAGATGAGAACTCTCCTATCTTCACTGAGAAGGTTCTATTATTAATAGAACTCCAATGCACTACCTGTAATACCTACACAGTATCCCAATCAATCAATAGTATCAAATGCGGCAGTAAGATCTAAAAGCACAAGAACAGCGTAGTTGCCTGAATCACACGTTAAAAGTATATCATTAAAAACCTTCAACAGAGCAGTCTCAGTTGAGTGATATTTTCTGAAACCAGACTGAAAAACTTCAAAGATCATGTTGTCAGCTAAAAAAATTTGCAATTGTTCAAAAACTATTTTCTCCATAATTTTTGTAAGAAACGACAAGTTGGAAATGGGCCTATAATTTGCTAAAATAGTGGGATCCATGCCCTGTTTTTTAAGCAGAGGACGAACTGTTGCATGTTTTAGCAGATCAGGTATAGTTCCAGTTTCTAAACAATGATTTATCAGACACAGAAGGTGTGGACCCACCACATCCAAAACTTGTTTAAGAAAATATGGGGGAACCACATCTATTGAAGAGCCTGTTGGTTTAAGATGTTCCACTAAATCTATAAGATACTTTTCAGTAATAGGAGTAAAATTACTTAAAACAGCAGTACAACTAATGGGAAGCGGGTCAGACAAATAGGGTCAGACAAAGCAGGATTTATCCCCGTTCATAAAGCATTTATCTTGTTTACAAAAAACTTGAGAAAATCATCACATGATAGTGAAGACACTTCTGTAAAAGAGCTAGGAGAGGACCTAATAACAGCATTAAGAATATTAAAAAGTATTTTTGGTTTGTGACAGTTCTTATTTATAATTTCAGTGAAATACCTTAATTTTGCTGTTTTTACAGCTTTCTGATAGCGGAATAATGAGTCTCTAAACATTTGCAAAGAAACCTGGAGTTTATCTTTTTTCCATTTTCGCTCAAATCTTCTACAGATTTGCCTAAGACAGCGAGTAGAATCATCTAACCATGGTTCAGATCTCGATTTATGATAGAGTGTCTTTAGAGGTGCCACTAAATCTAAAACATGTGCACAGGTGGAATTAAACCAGAGAAGGACCTCTTCAGCACTTAAATCACAGTTCAAAACATCCATTTGTAAAGACACTTCACTAAAAGATGAGGAAAAAGCTTCCCTGGTACTTGGAGTAATAAGCCGAGACTGGCGAGCAGAACAAATCGGCTTAGATACATTAGACATCGATAACAACGTAAACATCACAGACTTATGATCAGAGAAACCATTCTCACACACCTCTAGATCACAAAGAGAAAAACCATAAGTTAACACTAAATCTAGTGTATGACCATGCTGATGAGTGAGTACATTTGTAACACTCAGCCTACAAGGCAGGCTACACAAATAAATAATTATTCTTTCCCTTCCTTATTGAGGTTGTTTGGAGCAGTACAAAAAAAAAAAAACACAACTGTTCACCATGAATGCAAACCCGGTGTATTAAACACAAACAAGAAAACAAACAACAGGAAACGCAATATATACAATATTTACAATATATGAATGTGCGTGCGTTTTCTACTGTCCTTTAAGTCCAATATTTTTTTCGTGTGTGTGTGAGGGTGTATTGGATCGGCCTCACCGGTGAAGCGTTTAAGTCCGGGAGCGCGATGTGAAGCAGTGCTGTCCTGTGACGGAATGCCCAAGCAAAAATAGTCCAAAATGAGTAAATCCGAAACAAGGTATTTTGACGAAGACTACAGTGTTGCAGGTTGATTGAAGAGTCACAGACGGGGACAGCAAGATTGATCAGCGCGATCGATAGTTGTGTTGAGCCAGGCGAACGTAGCTTCAGCACGCCGATAAGCCGGCTTCTTTTATCGGACGTGAAAAATCAGCTGACTGAGATGACGTCAGGGGATTCCCAGGCGCGTAACAGCGGAACTCTTGCGAGAGTAAACAAGTTCACAACCACAGGAGGGACAACAATAACAGCTGAGATAGATCAATAATCACATCAGTTTTCTTAACAGCCGTATAAATAGCTCCCTTTATGTGGCCGTGCTACATAGATCCCCCCCCCAGCCAACGGCGTCGGAGGTAAGCGTCCATAATACCGCTTCAAATTGACCACATTAATCACATCGGTTTTAGGTGGGTTGCCCCAGCACACAGTGTAATTTATTGGTCCTGTTTTACTTTTTATTTCAGCTGGACCCTCC